>AWWV01008278.1:0-29537 GCA_001974805.1 Corchorus capsularis
GATGGGGCCCTTATTTGAGCATTTTGGTAAACGTTAGGTCTTTATTTGGCCAAATTAATAGATCAAACTCTTATTTGAGCATTTTGTCAAACGTTAGGCCCTTATTTGAGCAATTAGCCAAAAAAAATTGTAAAAGTTTAAACAATGTCATTCAAGAAATATATTTAAAAAAACTAATATATCAAGTTTTTTTAATTAAAATAGTAAAATGGTAAAATATAATAGTTATAAGGATATTAGATTTAATTATATAAAAATTGAGTTTTTAGTTGAGTAAAATAGTAAAATGGTAAAATATAATAGTTATAAGGATATTAGATTTAATTATATAAAAAAAGAGTTTTTAGTTGAGTAAAATAGTAAAATAAAATAATTATAAAGATATTATATTTAATTAAACAAAAATAGAGTTTTTAGTTGAGTAAAACTATAAAAACCTAAACAATGACAATTTAGAAATATATTTGACAAATAAGGGTATAATAGGCGATTCAAAAGTTTTACGGCTGAATGTACTTTTTAATATAGTATAGATATATAATAATAAAAATTACTAAAATACAAGTTTGCTTGCCTGCGCATTTTTTTCAATTTAGACATCATTTACACGTGAAGAAGCATGATGAATTCAGGGTTAAAATAGGCATGTTATATATTTTTTAAACACATGGGATATGTATTTTTTAAACACAAAAATAGAGTAGTCATCTTGATTTATACTAGTCATTACTTTCACGTGCGTTGCATATGATCTAATATGTTTAAATTAAATGAAAATTAAAATCTTAAGCAGCCTATTAATTTCTAAAGAATTCTATCTGGCAAAATTTGGCCCGAGTGCCGGTATTCGAAACCAAACTTGATCCGACCTTATTTGATCAAAAAATCTGCTCAATCCCGAAACTGAAATGACCCGAATCCTCAATTATCCGAACTTGAAACGACCCAGACCCAAAATTACCCGACCCTGATCAACCCCGAGAGATTAACCCGAAATGAAATTAATTATATTTAAATGATCTGAATCCGAAAAGAACCGAACTCAAAAATTCAAAGCTCAAACTTGAAATCATCTGAACCATATGCACCGACACTTAAAAAGACTCAAATCATAATTGACCCAAACCTAAATGACCTGACATTTGAGCGATCTGAGACCAACCCAACCTGAAACCAAAAATTAACCGAACTCGTATGACCCGAAATTTCCTTAATCCGAAACTGACCTAACCCAAATAACCAAACCCAAATACCCGACTCGTCCATTTGTATATACATAGAGTTTTACTACCATAGGAACAAAATAAATAATTCCACATAAAGAAAAATATTAACAAAGTAAAATAACAAATTTAAACCCAAAGCAAGGGTTACGTTTATCTAGCAATAATTGAAATTAATTATGAGTAAAATAAAATAATTGCACCTTAGGGAAATGATAAATTTTAATCTCAATACATTAAACTATCAAATAAAAACATGCCAATCACAATAACCTTTTAAATTAAAATAGTAAAAATAAAATAATTATAAAAATACTGAATTTAATTAAATGAAAATAGAGTTTTTAGTAGAATCAAACTACATATTAAAAATTTTAATATATCCAAGTTTTTAATGAAAAATAGTAAAATGGTAAAAATAAAGTAATTATAAAGATATTAGATTTAATTATATGAAAATAGAGTTTTAAGTAGAATAAAACTATAATAGTTTAAGTAATGGCATTTTAGGAAATATATTCGAAAAATAAGGTTACAATCGTCGATTCAAAAGTTTCATAAAACTCGTACTTTTATATATAGTATAGATATAGATTAAAAGTGATTGAGTTTTAAGTAGATTTGTTAAGAGTACGGAAATTATATATAGTATTGTATATAATTAAAATATAATTTTTTATAAAACAATTTCTTACCCTTTTCAATAAGAATATTTTCATCAAGAGCAAGTGCGTATGCATAATTTTTAAAATTTTCTGCCAAAAAATACATATTTTTATTTTTAAATTGGTATATGCAATCCTTGTTTTATAATAATTTTCTTCTCATTTAGAAAAATTATTTATTTAAAGGTTTTCGCCAAATTTTAAAAAAATTAAATTTTAGGCCACTGAAATTATTCTTCATAGAATTTGCTTGTTAATTTAATTAACTAACCAGCATCTTTCGAAAAAAAAAAAAAAAACTAACCAGCATATGTTTTTGAGTGGAATTGTAAAGAAAACTTCACGTTCATATCTTGTAAACCGAGAAAATAGACCTCATTAATAAAAGGTTTCCTCAACTGAGATTTAATAGACCTAACTACAAATTAGTCGGAGTTCAATGTGACTTATTACCTACTGAATACCAAAAATACCGAGAGATTCGTACAAAAATTGATCTAATTAACTTTTTTTTTTGCAACATTAATTAATTAACTAATTTATCTAATAATAAAATTAGACTTCTACCTTCTAATCAAATGGTGAAGTGATTGAAAAAGTTATGAAAAAGGTACACAAAATATAATAAAAATAAAATTACCTTGTGATTATATATAAATATAATACTTATATTTAAAAACAACACCAAAAACTATACATAATACTCCAAATTGATCACCAAATTGATCAAAATTCTGTTTTTAACATTTTCATGGAGTATAAAGGTTAAAGCACACTTGCTCACCAAATTGATCAACCTTGGAGAGAGGGGTACCACAATCACTATGATTAGGTAGCAACCAAAATAAAATAAAGCACACTTTAGGGCTATGCTAAACTCAATTTGTTTATTAATGAAATAGACTAGCTACTAGCTAGATATCTAATAAATCTGTTATAGGAGTATATTACTCTTTTTTTTTTGGTAATAAAGGTGCTCAGATTAAAGTAACATTAAGAGTTTACACTTCTAGGGAGTATAAGTCCCATTACATCATCCATGAGAATGTTAAAAACAGAATTTGGAATACAATCCATAATCAAAAAGTTAACAGATAAGTTCCTCCCCACACTGGCAATAGCATCAGCAAGCCTATTCACTTCCCTATAGCAGTGTGAAAACTTGCAGTTCGGTATTTTTTCCTTCCGGCTCATACGATCAAGAATGAGATTCCCCAAGGGATGGGAATTCAGATCAGTATTGTTAATGAGGTCAATAACATTTTTAGCATCAACAGAGACTTCCTGAAAAGCGATTCTTCTATCCCAGACAAGTTGAAGACCGTCCCTCAAGGCCTACAATTCAGCTTGTAGACTAGTAGCATGGTTAATTTTCCTTGCAAAACCAACAATCTATTCCCAAACTCATTCCTAATGCATCCTCCCGCACCAGATATTCCAGGATTACCCAAAGAAGAGCCATCCGTATTCAGCTTAAACCATCCTTGGTTTGGGGGAATCCAACCAACATTGATACAAGTTCTGCTACTAACTAAGGGGGTAGATAAACCCAAGTGAAAGAATTCGACAGCTTTAGAAGTGGCAGAATGATAAATGGATTGCCCATCTTGAACAATGCCCCTAAACAGTCTATGATTTCTAGTAGACCAAAGACTCCAACAGACAAAAGCAAACAAACAAGGACAAGGAACATTTTTGAAAGTCGAAACAGAAGACAAATTAGAGGAGAACCAAGCCTTAGAGTCATTAAGAAGAAAGAAGTCAGGTGGGCGAGGAGAAAAAAGCTCCCACACTGTTTTAGCAAGTGAGCAATCTCTAAGAACATGGAGAGAAGTTTCCTCACAGTCAGGACAAAGATCACAGCAAAGATCAGAAGCAATATTTTTATGATAGAGCATAGATTTAGTATAAAGCCTATTCAACACAGCAAGCCACATAAAATGTTTTATCCTGTTATGACAAGGCATTTTCCAAAATCTTTTCCAAAAGGCAAAATCATCAGAGTCAAAAATCTGGTTTGCAGCAATTTCATAAGCAGAGTTAAGGTCAAAGGTGCCATTAGAGGCAAAATTCCAACAATCATAGTCCATACTAGTCCTATCAAAGGAAATAGAAATGGAAAGGATTAAATTAGAAAGAAAGTCAGGCAACAGAAAGGATAACAAACTCAAGTTCCAGTTACCATCATCATCAATCAAATCAACCACTCTTAAATTATCTTCCCCAACATTAAGAGGCCCACAAATAATGGATCTCAAAGGCAGATTATAATTATTAGGCAACCATCTTTTTTTTTTTTTTGGGAAAGATTATAATTATAATTATCTTTTTTTTTTGCTAAGTTTCTGAACTTAGTTTTCCTAAGATTAAGACCTCCCCTATTTTTCTTCTTAGTGACAGTATCCCAATTAACCAAATGGATTTTCTTACAATCCTGAACATCACCCCACAAAAAGTTTTTGTGCAATCTATCAACTTCTTCCTGAATGGAAGAAGGGAGGAGGGATGTATTCATAGAACAGTCAATCATAGCAGAAGAAACAGTCTGCAAGAGGGTACATCTACCTGCTAAAGAAAGATGTTGAGCCTTCCATCCAGAAAGTTTTGCCCTAATGTGATCCAGAAGGGGCATAAAGTCACCTTTCTTAGCGGTTCTAGTCAAAAGGGGGTGGCCCAAGTAGGAGCCAAGATTGTTACATCTTTGAAACTCAAGTCTGCTAGTGATGTCAATCTTAACTTGATCAGGCACCCTAGGAGAGTACCATATTTTGGTTTTGGAGGCGTTAACCTTCTGACCAGACTTGACACAGAATTGATCCAAAACACTAGAGATAGCCCAACAGTTCTTAACATTAGCTTTAGCAAAAAGAACAATATCATCCGCAAACAAAACATGGGAAATTCTAGGCCTCCCTCTCCCAACTAAAATGGGGTTCCAATTTCTATCATTGACTTCCTTCTAAATGGAGATCGAAAGAAATTTCATACATACGATGAACAGATAGGGAGATATAGGATCTCCCTGTCTTATACCCCTAGAAGCAACAAAGCTATCCGAGGTAGTACCATTAACCAGAATAGAGAGTTCCGGAGAGGAAATGCAAGAAAGAACAATGGCAATGAAGTCCTCAGGAAACCCAAAAAATAAAAGCATTTCCCTAATAAACCCCCATTCAAGCCTGTCAAAGGCTTTCTCAAGGTCAATTTTAATGACCATCCACTCATCTTTACCCTGACTATTCCTAGCAGAGTTAAGAGCTTCCTGAACTAACACAATATTATCAGCTGCCCTCTTACCAGAGAGAAAGGCAGCCTGAACAGGACTGATAATATCCACTAAATGACTCTTGAGCCTACAAGCTAGGCTTTTGGTTACAATTTTGTAACAACTGTTGCCTAGACTAATAGGTCTAAACAGCCTAATACTATCAGGGTTATGAGTCTTAGGAACAAGGCAAATCAAAAATTTCTTCCAATTCTCATTCACCTTTTTTGTAGAAAAGACCTTTTAGATAGCAAAACAAAAATTATCCTTAACCTCAACCCAACACTTCTGGAAAAATCAAGCATGCAAACCATCAGGACCAGGGGCTTTAAAAGGCTTAAGATTGTAAAGAGCCTCTCTGATCTCTTCCACAGTAGGAATACCAGCAAAAGATTCGAGAGAACTACTAGGGGCAAGTCTCCTATCAGATGGGTCAAAGACAGGCTTAATAGAACAATGGCTAGCCTCAGAAGAGTAAAGATTGGAAAAGAAGTCAAGGATATGATTTAAACAGCTATCATCCCTAAGCCAAACTCCATTGTCATCCTTGAGAGCAAAAATCATATTACAGCTTCTTCTAACAAGAGTGGTATTGTGAAAAAACTTAGAGTTGTTGTCACCTTCTATTAGCCAATCAATTCTAGATTTCATTGCCCAAAAAGATTCTTCATTTTTCACCAAAACAGCAAGTTCACTTTTAAGAGATTTTTTCAGATCACTAGAAAATTGAGAGGGATTAGAGGCAATACAATTTTGAACACCTAGCAAACGAGCCTTAATCCTCTCTTTTTTTATGGAAAATATTACCAAAAACATTTTTATTCCAATCCTTAATAAGAAAGGGTGAAATTATCCACAACAACATCATAATCAAAAGGAAAAGGAGCCCAAGCAGAGTTAACGATCCAAAAAAAGAAGGCTCAGTAAACCACATAGGTTGGAATCTAAAGGGTTTAGATTTAGAAACAGACCTCGAAAGATCAGTGTTCAAAAGGATTGGGCAGTGATCAGAGGAGGTACGAGCAATGTGAAAAACTTTAGATTCAGGAAAAAGGTCAATCCAGCTATGACTAACCTATGCTCTATCAATTCTTTCTTGGATAAGAGTTGAAATAGGTTAAGAATGTGTCCAGGTATACTTAGGGCCAATTAAACCAACATCAACCATGCCACAAGAATTAACATAATCATTCAACAAAGAAGAACGAGACATACTAACAAACCTACCCCAAAACTTATCAGCAGAACAAGTAGGTTCATTAAAATCCCCAATACAAAGCCAAGAATGATGCAAACTGCTATGCAGGTAATCAAGATAATTCCAAAGTAATGCTCTACTCTCAAAATCAAGACTAGCATATATGCAAGAAACTGAAAAGAAGACATCAGAATGTCTAACCTTAATGCCCACTGTTATTTCCTGCTGGGTTTTGCTCTTGACAATGACATCATACTCAACAGTGTGCCACAGCACCCAAATGCCACCAGAAAATCCAATTGGATCCACAAACTCAACACCATCAAATCCCAGCTGGCTTCTAATTGCTTCCCCTCTAGCACCAGATACTCGAGGCTTAGTAATAACCACAATACTATGCTTATGATCAGCCACCAATCCAGTAACAGTATCCTTGAAAAGAGGGCCAGCTGCTCCCCTAGCATTGTAGCTTAGCAATTTCATCAGGAACCATCTTGGATCTTTTATCTCCATCCCGGAGCTTTGCCTTAGCAGCTTTGACCTCCTCTTCAAATATAACTTTCCGAACACTTCTGGCTGAATTTCCACTTGATGGTGGTGGATTCCATCGTTGAGCAGTACAAAGGATTTTGCGGAAACGTAGGCTGCCTGCACGAGCCCCTCTGCTATAACCACCTCATGAAGGTTTCCTTCGAGGACACAGGTCGTTGGAGGAACCCCTAGGTGTTGGATCCCCACTTCTCTCACCTGAGGTGGAATGAGCTTCAAAGTCAGCCTAGTCCCTAGGGATTGAATCAGACCCCTCATTAACAACTCCTTCTGAATATCCATCCTCTGGAAGACTGCTAGAACTTCCTCCATCGGTAGCATTGACTGCAGTCCCAACCACTTCTGTAGAACTAGAGCCCATATGATTTCCTCGCCCTCCTTCATTTCCTCGCTCATCACCTTGGCAGTGTAAATAAGACATATTTCCCCCACTATCGGATCCTCTGCCAGATTCCAGTATTCGCTCAGACCCCTCGATGGATATTCGATCCCCATAGGTTTCTCCAAAATCTCGATAATGTTGATCAAGCCCACCGAGAGGAGTTGCTTCGGAATTGGACTTTCCATGATCAGCCAAAGGCATTGCTATTTGCTTTCCAAATAGCGCAATAGCAAGGATAGGCAAAGAAACCGAATCAGCTTCATTTGAGGCCTCGTTAGGGCTTGGGGCTAAATATTCTTGCGATGGCAAAACGACATCATTCTCCAAACCTCCATTTGAGAGCAAATGGGCCGGGTCAGGAGAGGAACCCGACAGCCTAGCTTCAAAATCTCCCCGCACCGAAATTTCCCTCTCTTCCAAATTTTCAAAATTTGAAGAATTTGGGATTGGCCGTTAGAACTGTACGGACTTCCCCTTTCCTTTGGAATCAGATCTGCGTTAGATCCAGTACTAGCTTGTCTTCTTCCCCTAGAGGATCTCTTCAAGGACCTCCCACGAGATTTCCTTTTCTTTTTCGGAACAATCATCCATGGACCTCTATTAGAGTTATCATCAGAAGGTACTTTAGCAGCAGGACAATCTTCAGCTTTATGTCCTATAATTCCACAATTAAAGTAACAAGAAATTCCCTCATACTTAATACACTGTTCAGTCTTCCCAATTTTAACTTTGTCCAGAAGTGGCTTGTCATTAGAGACCTGGACACACATCCTAGCAAACTTTCCTCTGCTATTCAAATTAGTATGCATATCCAATTTGAGAAGTCTTCCAAGTCTCTTACCAATTTTCTCAAGGACCAATCTATTAAAGAATTCAACTGGGAAATTAGGCAGCCTTACCCAGATGGTAAAGAGCTGTTCCTCCTGGATCTCAGTTGGCTTAAACTCAGGTTCCCATTTTCGAACCATAATGCAACTGGAACCGATAAACCAGGGCCCATTGAGCAGGGCAACATCATAGTCAGTCTTCCTCTCAAGTTTCACCAAGTAAGTAGTGACCTTTATCCAGGTCAATGAATTGGTATCTTCCCTGGAGATTCCAAAGGGATTTGATCCGATCTTGGATGAATTTGAAAGGAAGAGTTCTTCCCCTGACATAGAAGAGGAGAGAGTTGACTCAAGGAGATCTGATTTTAATTTTTTTCCTCCCTAGTTAAAATGATGCGAGGAATGGATTCATCGTCATCCACCTCCTCATCATCTAACACAACCATGTCAGGCGGATCAAACCCTGAAGAAGGAATGGACTGAGAGACAAGAGCCTCTTTAAAGGAGCGAACAGAAGAACTACCATTTGTCTTCTTCAATGGGGCAGACGGCCTTTCTTCTGTAAGGATCAGAGGACTCTCAGGAACCCATTCACGAGTCTTCAATTCAAGAGAGGACAAGAAATCCAACTCGGCCATTAGAAATTAAGAAGAGAGAGAAAGAAGAGAGAAGCTAGAGAAAACATCGCTTTAATCTTCTTTTTTTTTTTTTCCATTTCGATGAACATGATTACTCTATTATTAATCTATATAAATTTTCCAGCTTTATATATATAAAGTTATAATAATTAAAATAATGAAAAAGATTGATTTGGAGAATTATTTGAGCCAACAATTTTGGGTTTAGGAATTTTCCCAATATAACCATTGAGACATACACATGCAGCAGCCAATATATACAAAGATCATATATATTTGTGTGTACAGAGAAAAGTACAAGAAGTATGTAATAATAACAACATTAAAATATAAGCAAGTTGAACGTACAAATTACAACCAAAAGCAAATTCAACACCTTGCATTGAAATGCAACCAGACACAAAGTCAATTGGAAACAGAAAAAGTCTTCCTTTTTCTTTTTGGGTCTTCATTTCTTCACACTTGCAAATACTACTAAAGCAGTAAAATTCAAGACCAGGATAACATATCTTCAGATTTGGGAAGAGTAATTTTAATTACTTTTCTTCTCATGAGCTCCGTTTGAGAATAAAAGCAGAGAGGATAAGTATGAGCAATAAGAGGGTTCCTGTTATGAAGGAACCCACGACAGCTCCACTCACGGCCTGGCAAAAGTTACCAAATTGCTGACAAATTGGAAGCCAATTTGTGTTTGAATTTCCATTATGAGCCAAATACATAATGGCAGCAACTGCCGAACCCGATGCTATGGCTAGACCTGCCATTGCCTGCGCAGTAATTAATATATCCAGGGTTAATTTTTTATTTCAATAATTAATATTAATAATAAATATAATATATGTTGTAAAAGCAATTAAGCAAGAAAATATATATGGGGATTAATTTGTATAGTTTTTTACAGTATCAAAGATGACAAGAATGAGCCTTGGCGTTGTGGCATAAGGACGAATGATGCAGATTATGGAGAATGGCATGGAGAGGATAAGATAGCCGCTAACTATTGCCATTGCTATCAAGAAAAACCTGCATATCATGCAAATTATTAAATTAGTAGCCATTAGATAAAGTAACATAAGTATATTAATTAATTATATCATAGTGTATAATTGTATATATACACGAGAGTTGGAAGATCATTGTATTGAGCCTGAAACTGGAAGAACTGAGTGAAGAAAGGGAGAGTCTGCTGAGCAGTCCCCACGGTGGCAGCAGCACCCAAGGCGGCGCCGGTGGCACACAGCCTTAGAAGGAAGTCAAAAATGGCAAGCCCTTTTTTGAATCCTCGTTTTGGTTGGGGTTCCACGGCTGCTCTTGGGGAGGAAACTAACAGAGGAGCTTTTCCCTTTTTGGTCTCCTTGTTCTCTGAAATGTTGATGGTTGTCTCCATTGTAGGAATTAGTAGGTTTCAGAATGAAAATGAGAATGAGAGAGAGAGATGTTTCTTGGAAGACAAATTGGAAGATCTTAATTTGGATACAAAGAAGACCCAACATGATATTGTATTTATATCAGAGGAAAGATGGGGAAAAACAATGTTAATTAGTGGGTTAGATAAGTTTGATATGAAAGATGATTGGAGAGTAGTAGAATTTAGTATGGAGATTGGAGTTGTTGCCAGATGCGCTATATAACTTGCTCCACTTGGATCATTCCAAAATGTTGAGGAAAATATTATTTGGCTTTTGAGTATTGAGGGAGTGGTTGTTTACGTACTAGTGAAATGAAATATTATAAAATCTCTTGGTATATATATGTTCTTCGTTACCTCATATGAATCATTTATGGATTTAGTAGTATAAAAATATGGGGTTCAGTTTCTTTAAAGTTATCATTAGAATTTGAACAAAAAAGGCATCATTAGAAGATTCGTCTCTGGATCACCAGAAACTAAACCTCCTCAATTAATTATTCATCCAATTAATGTGCTTTTTCAGAAACCTAAGATACATACCTAGTTTGTCTCCTTTTAGCAAAACTGATGCACTACCAACATTAAATATTACTTCTTCAACCAATGTTTATAGATATCAGAAACTTTTAAATAGTAGTATAATTAGGTCAATATCATTGTATATAGTTAAATTGTATAAACTTTGCTTTCAATATCATTCTTTTGGTTTTCTGCATTTTCCATCGCAATACATTTTTGCTTTCATAATCTAAACATATTTGCACCAGAGACTGTATATTTGATGAGAAACATGATCAAGGGAAAATCCAGTCCAAGATACTGACGTAAACTCAGAGAGGGACAGCATAAAAAAGCATGAAAGTATGAATGTTGTCATGAAGCAGATTCATCAAATTCAACAGCCAAAACTTTGAGACAATTTATCATAGGATAAAACCGTCTCAACATGCTCCATTGCAATCATCGTACCTATATGCCTGCTAATGTGATGCACACATGACACATTCATACGCAAAATAGAAAATGACAGATCAAAGGAATAAAGTACACGAGACAGAAAGATGTTGGAATGACGTATGGTCAAATTTCATTTCATCATCTCTGTTTTCATGTGTGTGTAAATCAAACTTCAGCAGTAATCTGTTTAATTTACAAACAAAAATATGTTACGTATTTCAGACAACATTTACCAAACACAGCCACCAAAAGGGCTTTAAGTATCGCTGCAAAAAGATACGCCTGGTAAGTAGCACCCTCTTCATACTTTACCTTTACAAGCCGCTCTAAATATATAGCTAAGCCTTTTATTTTTACATGTATAATAATAGTAAACCCCTTATGGGCAAAGAATGAACTTGAACCTGGTGGTATTCCTACTTGTCCCCTATTCAACAAACCCAATTTTTGAAGCCTTGGGATTTCAAACAAGATGTAAATCAGCAGTGTCTTTACAACAACAATCAACAGCACTTCATTATGGTCTTATCGTCCACCCACGCTCAGATAGTGCTTCACGCACCCGACTTGCTGCTTCTGCTGTGTCATTGAGGGGAGGATAGCTCCAGCTTTCTGCAATCTATAAGATGTACAAAGAAAATAATCCATATAACTTAATCCCAAAAGGAAATTATTAAATCATCTATATATAGTTGTAATGGTGTAGAGACTGAAAAATACATTAGGAACTATGTTCAGTTCAGTCAGGTGATCAGATGTAAATATGAGTATATGACTTCATCCACCACATGAAACAGATTCAAAATATAAGGAAATGAAAAAAAAAATGAGGAATCAAAACATGCCATTGAATATTTACTTACATCTTCAGAACCTGTAAATGGCCGAACCACTCCTCGTTCCCTTAATGATTTATGAAAGTCTGATAGTTTCCATTTGCAGCGGTCAGCTCCCATAACATAGACAGGTTTTCTGCATGAAACAGATTATGAATGATAACCCGGTATTTGACTGAATAGCATAAACATCCCAGATAGTTCAGCATGATCTAAAAGATCAGTAAAGAGCTATAAGTTTTTCTCCACCATACCCAGTACTGCAAGCCTCACTAATCAGACTGACTGAATCTGCTGTGATGACAAAAGCATCCGCCCAAGCTAAATGTCCCATTTGTGGATTTGATTCTGAAGATCATCAAATTAAGTACACATTAAAGAAAGTCCTGCATTTTACTTGTAAATTAAATTTAACCAACTGAATATACCTTGGCCATCCCAGATGTAAACTTTAGGATTATCCGCAAGTTCTTTAACAATGATTTTCGATACCTATTGGCCAAATTAATGCGTAAAATGCACATACAGTTAGCATCACTCAAGTTAAAAGAACAAGAAAGAAATCATGACTGAAATTGTTAATATTGAAACCTTTTCAGGTGTCCTACTGGAGAAAGATATTCGAACAGTCCCACAGCTAGTAAGTATACTGAGAAGAGAAGCAGTTAACTGCTTTGCAAGATCTGCACCATATCGACAGTTGCCTGCAAAGAATTCAGGCAGCATATAAAACATGCACATGTTACATTAAGGCAAAAGGCAAACAGAAACAACAGAACGAAGAAAAAATATCTTTATTCAAGTATCTAGCTACAAGATTCAGATGGCCATTGGATGTTAAAAGGAAAAAAAAAGCCATTTCTTTTCAAAATTCAAAAGTACTACATCCTAAGGAAGGTCATGATATTGCAACCATGTAAATCTTCAGCATCCGGTTTTTGATTAATACATATTATTAAATAAGGATGAAGAGACCTAGTTCAAGAGCAATGGAATGTATAATTTGTTAATTTTTGTCAAGTAGATGGCAACCATAAATAATAAGGATCCCAAACCAACGGAAGGATGTATCTGACTCATTAAGAGGTGTCTATATCTAATCAGACAAATGTATTGTCCATATCCCATAACATAGAAAAGCAGCACAGAACAAGCTCCAATCACAGTGGCATGCAGACTTCAACAATCAAGAGCAAATTCGTGTGGGCTATGTAAAACATCAGTCTCAAAGCAAGACAGAAAATTACTTGTAGGCCAGCCAATGTTAACCACCAGCAAGGGCTTTGGCAGAGGTGCAAACTCATCATGCCATGCAGCGGCTGCACTGCGAAGTGCAGCAGAGTCAATTTGATGCAAAGCTCCCAAAGTGAGTGCCTGATGAAAAAAGTTGAAAACAGACCTACCTTCAGTAGACACTAGACAGGAACTAATAATTTAACCAAATACGGTTCCTATATCAGGATAATAATATAGATACAATTCACCTACCACATGTCTATCAGGAGGTTCACGAGGAGTGATCCACCTGTGAAGAAACCGAGGAACTTGCTCCTGTGCTTGACGAGTTAAAGGATAGAAGTCATGACGAGGGGTGATCACCAAATCAAACCTATTCAATTGTGACCTGGGATGTTGGATCTGCAGTTCAAAGAAGTTGTAAAGAATGACACTTAGAAACAGATACTAAGTATACAATTGAATAATGCTAGATTTTAGACGAAAAAAAAAAGAATTAAATCACAATAAGTAACAAAATATTTAACTGATAATAGGCTAAAGATTCAAAGCAACTAAGGATGGCATAGCATAAGCTTCATTATTTCTAGAAAGCCCAGCAACGTCAATGAAGACATTAAACATTTATTATATGCCATAATGGAGCAGGTTGAATTTTCTTTCCCTTTTTTTGGCATAACCATAAAGACGATATAAAGGATGTGCATGATTGGAAGGAGGAAATACAGAGTTAAGGTCCATTACGAACCTGGATGACAAAAACATTCTCAGAGGCTAAACGCCTTATCGAACTTGCAACAGAAATGGTGTCTCTTCCAGATGCAACAACCAACAAAGGACCATCCCTGAAAATTTATCAAATCACATCCATAAGTCCATAAGAAGTGAAACAAAACTATCTAACCAAAGATTCTAGATATTATACTTTAATTGGTGAAACATGCATTTCAATTAGAATAAGGCAAATACGGATTCTTTTGTCACTAGAGTGAGCATTCGGGTCCCATGACATTCATCCAAAAATATATATACTAATAAAGTATACTAAATCTTTCTGTGATGCAACCGCTGTGCAGTTTAAAAATAACCATTGTTGCAAACTCATTCAAAAGAATCCAAACAAATAAAATGCAGGAAATTCTTTCATTCAGCAATCAGCATTCTCTAGGCTTGATAACTAGAACAAGTTTTAACAGCCAAAGGTTGAAAAAGAAAGTACTTTTCATAAGTTTCACGGGCCATGGTTACGATCCCCTTAACATCAGCTTCCAATATAGATGCCAAACCAACACTACCATTGCCACCATTTTCTGAAGGTAAAGGCGCAAGTTTCTTTCCTCTTGAGTAAATTCGAATCAGTCGGATGAGATAATCCAACTTCTTGTGAAAACCAACTGGGAGCCAGAGTAGCCACTCATTTATTCCTCCTCTCGGCCTCGTAACTCGCTGCTTATCAATATTAGATAAAAAAGAGAATCACAAAACCAAATAACAGAAAATAATGGATGATCTATTTAATCATACAGCAACAATTTTGAGATTACTTGTAGAAATCAACATAAAGCAAACATTTTTACAATAACCATTTGACAATTTTACATTGATTAATAGCAAAAACATAGCAGTAGATACTAAAAGAGCAAAGCTGTAATTTTCAGACAAGACTAGCAGAAAACAAAGTGAAAAAAAAAAAAAAAAGGAAATGATCTTTCTTGGGGGCGGTCGAACTGAACTTACATAAAGAACATGCTTGTCGGATAAGCCGAGAGCTCTGAGCAAGCCGACGCTTTGGTTCTCGGATCCGGGGGAGCCATTTCCGATGACGACGGCGCGTCTGATAACGTTGTACGCGCCGCCTTCGAAGATCTCCGGCATGCCCCTCGTGGGGCTAGGAGGTTCCGGTAGGCGTATAGGTCTCATGGAATTATTGAGTCATAAACCCTAATCCCAAAATTTTAAGTATAAAATGGAAATGGAGGAGAGCAATTGAAGAAAAAAGAAGAAAAGTAAAAGATGGCTTTGCTTTGCTGGCTGTTGGGAACTGCAAGTGGCCAGGTAGTTTCCTTATTTTACACAAGAGAAGAGATACTTATGTTTTTTGGTTAAAGAGTTTTTTTGGGCAGAGGTGAATTTAGTAACTTTTCTTTATTTAAGTTTTTATTTACTAACTTTTGGCCAGAGGTGAATTTTTCTCTTACTTTCTTTAAATTTAATCTTCCAATAATGTGATTTTACAAAAAAAGGATTAGCATTTAGCAGTTTTATTATTTTTCAACTGCCAGAGTTGACAAATTTTTGCCGATAAAATTTAAAAAAAAGGTCTGTCGTCTATACTATGACTTGGGAATTACGCAAATATAATAACTAATAAGTTTGTTTTAAAAATTATTTAATTTAATTTATTAAATTAGAGATACTATCTAGAGGGAGACTCACCCACCATAACCAGGTGCGCGACGCGGGTTGGATCTGGATTAGTCAGAGCAAAGCCTTGGATACCGGATGGGATAAAAAAAAATTAATAATAATATAACGAAAAAAAAAAAAGGAACATAGTTAATGAACTCAACTTAATTTAGAATCAGATAGTCTAATATGGAATTATTCAACAGTTGGGGAATGAATATTCAGTGAAATTGGGTTACTCTGTTGCTGGAAAGGTTATGAAGAAGTTCCACAAAGCCAAAATTCACTAGATTTACTCTTCATCACTTTATGGCTAATCTGGTATAACCGAAACAAGTGTGTTTTTGATTCCAGATGTTTCTTACCCCCTGCTTTGTTCCACTGTTGCTTCCAACCATTCTGCAGTGCAGCCACTTGTAGTTGGACTCCTCCTACAGCAAATAAACACAGATGCTTCTTTTGTTCAAGGATCTGGTCATTCGAACCTTGCTTTGGAGCAGATATCAGAGATTCATCATTTGTTCAGCAATCAAACATGATTTTGTAAAATTAAATCATACATGTTAAGTTAGTTTAAGTATCATTCTTATTCTATTTTTTACAAGTATGTAGTTTTGGACCTTGGTAGAATTTCTTACAATTATCTTCTTTTGTGCTACTTAAAAAAGTTATTACAATAAAATAATATAGTTTTGTATCAGTAGGAATATATAATAATAAATTAATGCTTCTACATAAACTCCATATATTATCCATGGATAATAGTAAATTCTCACCTGATTTTAGCTTTGGTTGTGACAATTTTAAAAAAGAAAATAATGGGCATCGGAGAGTAACAATAAAAGATGATCTTCTTGAGAATGGTTGAAGCACTTTGGTTTTGTAACATTTACCATTTATCAGGAATTGCCTGATGCCTGATGGGATGAACACATCTGTTCCTTACAAATATATGACTTCATCATTATAAAGTGGAATCAAAGCAAGTTTACAAGAATGAGCAAGATCCTAAAACAAAATTAATGTTGGCTACAATTCTTCAATCTTCAACATATAACTAATTAAATGGCTTCAAGAGCTACGTTTCCCAACATTCTAGCCAGAGGAACAGGGCATTTGGAAACAATATCAAACTTGGAAGGATTGGAGGCATGTCCAAACAAAGAGACACTCAAGCAAAAAAGTTCAGAAAAAGAGAGTCTGGAGGAGAGGTATCCATGCCAATAATAAGGATCAAGATCAAAGAAAGCTTGAAAGAAACCCCTACTTCCCCTTAAATCCAGCTTCAACAAAGTTTCCATACCAAAAGAGCAAAATTCTCTTGTAAATCTTCTCTCAATTGGCCACAACCCATTCCAAACTTTGTGATAAAGTGGTCTGCCTCTAATCATTCTTGTTGAACCAAGACATTCTGCAATAACTTCAGCTACAACTGGGGCTAAAGCCATTGTCCGAGCCACCATGTACCCTGTGGAAGGGTGGACTACCCCAGAAGTCCCACCTATAGCCATTACATTTTGAGGGATTCTTGGAAGAGGGCCACCCATTGGAATCAAACATTTTTCATCTTCAATCACTCTCTTCACTCTAATTCCTAAATGTCTTAGCCTTGCCACCATCCTTTTCTTGATCTCCATATAAGACAACGCCGGTCGACTAACCAAAGAAGTCTCTTCCAGAAATATCAAGTTTGAATCAAATGGCATTGCATATAGAAAAGTGGGGATTTTTGAATTGTTAGCTCGTAAATAAGGTTCATTTCCTAAATGGGAATCTCTCCAATCCATGAGAATCATCTTGTCTAAGTCAAAGGGATGGTTATCAACTTCAGCCAAAATTCCATGAGCAATTTGATACCCATGGTTCCTAGGCTTATCATACTCTATGAAACTGCTTGCAAAACCACTAGCATCAACAATTAAGCTTGCCTTTAACTCACTACCATCATCACACTCAATTGCAGACTCAAATTCTTCATGTTTCACTTTCCAAACCTTAGCTTTATGAAATTTAACTGAATTGGAGACACAATTTTCCAATAACTTAGTCTTGAGTTTCTTCCTAGAGACCCTACCGTAAGGCCGGTCTAAATACTTGGTTTTGCTATCATCAATAAAGACACAAGTCATAGGCCAAATTTTGTCTAAACAATCGACAAGTCCCAAGCTCTCAAACTCATCAACCCAGACTCCGTAATTGTTAGGCCAAACCGAAAGTGGTGAAGGATCGACGCAACATACCTTGATTCCACGGCGGGAGACTTGCTCGGCGAGGCGGAGACCACCGGGGCCAGTGCCGATGATGATGACATCAAAACAAGGCCGATCAGAAGGGTTAAACCAAGAAAGATCAAAATCTAAGCACTCTGGTTTGGACTCTGGTTTTAAGTCGAGAAAGTTACCAAACTTGCTGCTCTTGATTCTATTAGGAGTCTTTTTTGATTTTCTTGAATGGAGTTTAGCAGAAGGAAATGAAGCAGTGGATGAAGGAAAAAGTTGAACTTTTCCGGTTGAAAAAGCTGATAAAAAAGGCCTGACAAGGGTTCCCATGAGTTGGATCCTTTGGAAGTAAAAGAAAAGGTTGATCTACAAAGGAAGCCAAGAACACTGTAATTACTGAATTAAAAAAGAGGAGATTGAAGAGATACAGACAGAAGAGGAATCCAGGAAAAACAAATAGAGGAAGATGCTTTCCTCCTAACCGGTTTTGGCGCAAGATTTAAATGAAACAATTTCCCTGACTCGGACGTAAAATAATGGAAATTGACCAATAATCTGACACTCCAATATCAATGAAGTGTAAAATTTTTACTTTTTTAGTCAATCAAACATGGAAGAACAACATCATTTGATTAATTGATTGTTCATGTGGGGGAATGGGTTACGTGGCAGTCTTAAGAGAAATTTGTCTGTCCATGTGATTGGTGAGCAATTGTTTAGGTTGCCCCAACTATAAACGCCACTTACAGTTACAGAAGCTTGATGGGTTCAACTTTATTTTGGGCAATGGGCATGTGGTGGGTTGCATAAGCAAGGAATTCCAAATTTTTCTTTAATAGTCGAAAGTTAGGCAAGTAGGACCCAGCCACTGATGTTTTTGTTACCGGTTCAAGACTTAAGCCTTAAAATGGCTACGGAACGTTTTTGGGGCGGCAGCATTAAACAAGGCCCTTAATTTTTTTTTTTGTCTCATTATACGGGTATTGGGAGGGGATCTTTTTGGTAGATAGGAGGAATTGGGAGGGGATTGTGGGTATGGAATATATATACTACTATATCACTTGTCATTCATAACTTCTTTTCATCTTTCTTCCAAACAGGAATACAGGATAGATCATAGATATATAACATTATTGAATTGCGAAGAGCAAATTAACAATGAATACAAGTGTTTATATTTGATTCAAAATCGAGTTTTTATCTCTCCGGCTTGCAACGCCTCAATCTACTCTGCGAAATGATCATCTTTTCTAAAAGTTCACAGTTCACTGAAATTGTTGGATTGATCCAAATAGTCAAACCTCTACTCTCATTCACAAGCTTTTCTTTCCAAGTAAAAATGCACATTATGTAAGCAAAAGATCGATAATTAAGATCACATATTAGTTGTTAGCAGTTAACACTTCATAACATCCTTATGCTATGTTTCCTGTATTCATAATTACCTGCATTTCTACTAACTAAAGTGCAGCAAAAGAGAAATGTCAACATTAAGTGGAAAGTAGAACGATTAAGAGATTGAGAAAGACGAGGCAAACAGAACGGGAGTTATAAATATACCAGAACTATAATGGCTGAACAGATGATTATGTGACAAAGCAGAACAACCAGTTTTCATCAAACCCCCAATTCATTATAGATACTACAACCATGCATTTACAGAATGCAAAGATGAAATTATAAATATACCAGAACTATAATGGCTGAAAAGATGATTATGTGACAAAGCAGAACAAGCAGTTTCATCAAACCCCCCAATTTATAGTAATAGATACTACAACAATGCATTTACAGAATACAAAAATGATCCGGAACAACGTAACCATAACTCATTCTTCAAAGATAATTATCTAAGTGAGGTGCAGGAACGGCTGTGGAATATACAGATCTTTCTGAAACCTTGAGCAGTATAGACACTGTTTCCAAGTATAGCTAGAAACCATGAACCGGAAACCAATAAACCTCCTCAGGAATAATCTTGCACAAATATTCTCGAGGATAAGTGCATACCTCAGTAAAAATTGAAACCGGTAAGACTGCCACTTAGGATCTGCATGAAGGTAGAGTGATGCCACCGCAGCAAGCAGCAATTATTATGTAAAGTAACACAACGATCAAGCATGTCAAAAGGGCCCTACAAACATAGTCAATTAGTCATATAAGTTTCTCAATATGGCATTAAGCATAGGCCTAAGATGTGAGCCATTTAAAACTCTATTACCAAATTTAAATGGTTCAATAAGTTAATTTGAGATCATAGAACAAATTATGTTCACATACATGGATAATAACATAAATAGTCTAATAAAATGGACAAAATCAGTGAAAACTCCATCTCATTGTTCCAGTAAATTCCTCATAGTTCATACATAGATCAATGCACCTATTCTACTTAATTAACAGGCTTTGTGCATAATTGACATATTAGAAGTATCGAAAATTTTTAATGCTTTGATTAAACCCAATTGAGAAATGAACATGAATTGCACTTCTAAATAGTTCTAGAGATGGGAAAAGCAGCCATCATTCATTTCTTGGAGACTACAGGCGTCGGGCGATAGGGGATCAATAATTTGGCTTTTTTTTTTTCACAAAATATAATAAGTGAGAATTAGAATGTACTCACAAGAGTTTGGCATTTTTCATCCAAAGAGCTCGACGAAGGTGTTTAGACTGTTTCTTGAAGTGAAACGCACCATCTTGCATTGTTGCCGTTTTGTCAACAAGAAGCTCAATTCTATCACCTCTCTCTAGTATTTTCTCAATGTTTTCCACCATAATTGTACGTAGCTGGACAAATGAAATGAGAATCACAATTTCAGGGTACAGTCATCACTATATGCCATCGAATTAATAACAATTAACTACAGACAATAACACAAACAATTTAATAAGAGACGCTGAGCAATCCACAGTGCTTTCTCCTTAAGATAGCTAAGACTACTTATTGCACTAATAATGCATTCATTTTAAAGTTGAAAAACCTCCACATTCCAACAGGGCTGCAGATTCAAATTTTCATGTCATTGCACACTGAAAACTAATGCCTTCAGCTAGGAAGTGTTCCATCAAAAATAGGAAAGTAATTGACTTAGCATGAAGAGCACGTCAATTTGCAACAATATAAACCACCCACCAGCACATCATAACAGTCCCAAGATATAAAAAGGAAAGAAATGGAAAATGAACTTCAACAGTTGAACAGAAAATAAAGTTCCAGCCGATGCACGATACTTGCCTCACCCACTTCACCTCTAACACGATTGAGAGTATCTGCACTAGGATTACTGGAGAAGAACTCCATTTGTTGATGCAACACCCGTGAGAACTCATCATTCATTGCATATGCTGGTACATAATGAGCCACTCTGCCATAGTTTTTCATGAACCTCATGTGAATATCTTCCAAGTATGAAAATGGAATTCTCCCTGCGCACAATAATGAACAGCAACTTGTTAAGGTTGTCACCCCTTACTCTCACATTTTTAAAAAGAAAAAATAATCAAGAAAGCAGGGATACAAAACTTTATAGATACGAATATCCATGAAAAAATAGGCACTAACAATTGTAACAAGATACAGAACTATTAAATGAAACAATTTTTAGATAGAATAGAATACTATTGATTGTACATTATATCTGTTGTTGACTTGAAAGAAGGACAACCAACAGCAAACAAAGAAGAAGGCATATGATATAATATTTAAAGCAAAGTAGATTCTTTGAAGTTGTCCCAGAGCTCAATCCACTGTTAGTTTCACATGTAAACTGTCAAAGTTGTATGCATCTAATGGATACATGATAACAGAGATGAACAAGTCTAGTACTTTAACATAGTACCAAAACTAGTTGTGAGACTAAATCTTCGAAATTTACAACTTTAAGGTCACTAGCAACTAAGTTCTAAAACGTCTTTTAACTTGTTTTCATGTGACAAACTGACAATCATGACCCTTACCTGCTAATTAAGAAACAAAAACTAACACTCTCATGCCAATGAATTCGGTAACATTTTTATCTATGACTTTTTCCTAAATCCTAAGCATTATTCTAAAATCAATGCTAAATTAACTAAAATTCAGCTTGGTAGCTCCTCAGCAAATCAAGAATAAACGCTACGAAAGAAAACAACATCTAGCAAAAAAATTCAAGTTGCAGGCTTAAAACGAATTAAACCTCTAAACCCTCAGAAAAGAATCCAAAATCTCTTTCACTATTTCAGTATCAACTTAAACATTATAAAATTCACAACAAAGCTCGAAAAAAGTAGAATTTTCAAATACTATACTACATAGGAAATGTGAATAAAGTGAAAGAAACGTACTTCCAAAGGTATCATTAGCCATACAGAGGAAATTGAGGCCATCGGATCTGAGTATATGAAAGATATACCGATCCTGCGAGAAGCAGAGTCTCGAATCGGCCTCGTCTGGAAGTTTCTCAAGAATCCGCCGTGCCACCGCCCCGGTATTCCCGGTCACAGCGCTGAACTCCGCCAGAACCACTGTGCCTCTAGCCACCACCGCGTACAGAATCGCCATCGGTATTTTTTAAATATTTAATTTACTTGCTCGTTTAATCGGCTTCGAAGCTAATTGGACAACGTAAGCATCGAAGAGCGATGTGGCGATGTGTTTGGGATGGGAGATTTCAGAATTCAGAGGGTGAGTTTGAACTTTGTTTTGGGAGAAGAGCCAAACAGGGAATTTAGCTTACCGGACAGTCCACGCCACGGCCGTCTTGTGGTAGATGTTTGTAATGGAGTAGTATTTTATTTAGTATTTTTTTTTCTTTTTTATTTTAAAGAAATTAGTTTTTTTAAGGAATTAGGTAGTGCTAGTAAATGTGTGTGTGTGTGTTTTTTTTGGCATCGTGCTAAGTAAATGTGTTTACCAAATAAACATTTTTATCGTATCTTTTCAATTGTTTCATTTTTATCTCTGGCCAAAAGAAATAAACATTTTTATCGTATCTTTTCAATTGTTTCATTTATTAGTTTCTCTCTATGTTTTTTTTTTAATTATTTTTGCTGTTCATAAAACTTCATATATAACTTTTTTATTCAATTTTTAAATAAATCAAATAATTGAGTTTTGAATTATTAAAATTTATGATTTTTTTTAAAACGAACTAAACTTTCCAGAGTTCTTTCCACATGTGATTTTTCCAAAGTTGCACAGAATTGGAATTTTGAGTTTTCTTGGACAATTGAAGGGCTTAAAGGATCTGCATTGCTGACTATTATTTTCAAGGTAGCTTGAAATGCTTATTGCTATAATAATATTCGGAGAGAGAGGAATTACAGAGTCTTTGGCAACAAATCTCGGACAGCAGAGGAGTTGTTCAAGGAAATTGCTGATACTATTAGATACCGTTTGCATGGTCTAAAGAACGTTAAAAGAGACTAAGTAAACATTAAATTGTGTAGATGTTGGGACCTTAATATCCCTAGTTTACTAATTTGATGTTTTTATGATTTGTTCTTTAGTTGTGTTGTTTTGTTGAACGTTGTTGTAAACTGTTTTGATGTTGCAGCTTTGCTACTCTCGAATAAATAAAATTATTTACTTATCAAAAAAAAAAAACTAAACTTTTCGCAAAAGTATTGGACTGTTTTATATTTTAGATTTTATGCAAAAGTAATGAAATCTTTATAATTTTCAATTATTTATCCCAACACTTTAATTGGTGATTTATTTTTGTTTTTTAGGAGAAAATGAAATTCATCACATGATTAACATGTAACTGTACTAACATATATGTGCCAACAAATTATCCTTTTTATGAACATGTAAAACATCACAATTATAAAAAAAAAAAGAGATAAAGTCATCCTAAATCTTATAAATCAAAGCACCACCTTTCCACTACAGTAGAGATAATAATTTGTAACTTCCATTACCGCGATCAAGCAATCACACTCTAAAAAATGCAATCCTAACATATATATATATCATGTTCCAATGTACCTGGATACCAAACAAAATGGCATGTACCTCGGCATAGAGTGCACTAAAAATAAAATGCAGGCGTCTGGAAGCACTAGCCATAATCGAACCTCCACTGTCTGGAATCACAATCCCTATACCTGCTTCCTTAGTAGTGGAGCAAAAGGAAGCATCAATATTCACTTTTAAGTAAGCCTACGGGTGGGGGTGGCCAGATCCTCCTCGGTTCAACAATACTACTCCTAGCTGCCTTATATCTATTTGAACACTACCAATGATTTGCTCAAGTACATTATTTGCCAAACAGTACACAAAGCTGTTGGTGTAGATCAGCAACAAGCCAAATGAAGACACCTATTCCGGTTTGACCAAATAGACCAAAGAAGCAGTAGAAAGAGGTGGAGCTGTCCAAGGCCAGCTGCCTTAGCCGTTTTCCGAGGCCAAAAATCTTCCAATTCCAAATCCCCCCACTGCTCAACGCAATCCGGCACCCGTGGAGCAGCTAGCTATAAAGCCCAAACCCGCAAACTAAAAGGACAAATCGAAGAAAACATGGCAACTAGAAACTTCCCGACCACCACACATCTCGCATCGCTCATCAATCAACTATAATTATAATTAAATAATTAACGCATAAAGTTTCTTCCCTCCGACCCATTATAAACAAAATCACTTCTCACTTCCCACTTCCCACTTCCCACCAAATTATATACTACAACTTAAGATTAAAAAACATACTCTAAAAGCTTAGACTTTTGAGTTACATTTACAATTTTTTTACATAATAGTTATAGGAGTATAAATATAAATAAATAAGATAAAGTAAACACCCATTTTTACCCTAAAATAAAATCTTTACAAAGTAAATCTAATTACAGCTTCTTTTTTTTTTTTGGGTGAGTGGATCTATCTAATTATTACAACATGGGGAATTGAAAGGCTTGATTATTCCCAAACGACCTACCTTGCTCATTGAAAAACTTGGATTGATCCATTGATTCAAAGCTTGAATGGTCATGACCCATTGTTCCTCCGATTACCCCATTATTGCCTTTTGAATCCATGGAAATGGAATTGCTACTCTTATCACCATCCGCCATGGTTATATCATGTATGCTAGACCTTTTCTTATCCTTTTTATTCATCGAGTTCAATCGAAGAAAATACTTTTGGGCATGGCTTGCTACTTGAGTTGGTGTTCTTGAAACGACCGCGTTCCTTGATATGCTTCTCCAATCCCCTTTCCCAAATTTTTGTAGTCCAATCAAGAAAAGCCTACACACATTAACAAAAAAATCAAATTTCGTTATTACCACCATAATAACAATTACTCCTACTAACGAAGAAGATTAATTAATTAATTAAAAGTTTTTATGTAAATAAATTTGGCTAACCTGTGTTCTTCCTCGGTCCAAGGAACGCCTTTTCTCCTCTCGCTTTCCTTTTCCTTCCCTTTGGACCCAAACCAAACCTGACTCCCGCCCGACTCGTTACCCCAACTCATACTCATAGAGTCCGATTCACACTCATAACTCGGCAACTCAATTCGCCCTGACTCAATCTCCAGCACATCATGCTCCAAATCATCGTAATGTTTCCGAACTTCCATTGCAGACTTCCCAGGAACTTGGGCGGCTATCTTTTCCCATCGCCCCGGCGATTCTTCCGGGAACATGATCAAGGCCCGCTCGAACAGCTTGTCTTGGTGCCAAGACCAGGAGGAGGAGGAATCGTTGTTGTTTCCGAACATAATTAACTAAACTAAAACTTGATTAAGCTATCTCTGTTTTTTTTTTGGTTTGGTTTGAAAATTTTTTGGAGGTTGCTGGGTTTGGTTTATAGAAGAGAGGGGATTTTTTTTTTTTTTTTTTAAAGTTTTGGATTACGTTAACTTTCGGCTATATCCTTCTGACTTAAAAAGACTTTGAATGAGATCATATTAAACACGTTGTCTTGCTTTTGACACTATTTTAATTTCGCTTATTGCCAGATGTCGGTGAGAATTGCCTTTTTATATTAAAATAAAAAAGGTCCAAATTCAATTCAACTGCTTTTAATTTATTCGACTGTTTCAGGTTCCGTTCCTCCAAAAAGGAAGAAATGGCGGAAAGTTTACAAAAATGTTTCTACCTTTTCTGACCTTTTGTATTAGTATTCACTATTTGAAGTGGTTTTTGCTTTCTACTTTCTAGTCTAAGTAATTTACACAAAGTCCACAGCCCATTATTATTGATTGAATTTAGAAAAAAAAAAAAGATTTCACTTTTTAATCATTTGATCCATCCCATAGTTTTGTTGACCATTTATCCATTTAACGTGTTTGTCTTTTTTAAAAGACAAGCCACCTATTTAGGTTTGAATTTATGTAAAATTTTTGGACTTACAAAGTATTGTGTATAAATTCGAACTTTAAATATTGTGTCGACAATTTAGACCAAGGAGAATTGCTTTCCATGAGAAAAGGGATGTGATATTACATTTATCCCTCGAAAAGAAAGTGAAAGAAATAAAGAACATAGTTTTTATGCAAATTGATGCATGGAATATTCTGGATTGCAATGGACCATTTAAGTTACAATGTTATCTTTATCCAAAAGAAGAAGAAGAAGAAAAAAAAAAGAAGATTAATTGTCTTTGTCATACAAACTTTTTAAGTAGTTAGTTTAACTTTCCTTAAGACTTGATTAGTTGTATGTCTTAGCCATCTTTAGACTCTTATCTATAAAGATTATATGTTAAATTACCAAAAAGAGGGAGATTCAATCTTATCCGGTTAAGAATCATGAGAGACAAATGAAGTGATTCTAGTTGAACCATATCCCTTTTTAACTTAAAAAATTGGAAACCATGCTTTAATGGTAGGTTGATGAAAAATAACTTTTCATTCTTCTTTTACATCACAATTCAAAACCTTTTTCATATGAATTTCACCCACTAACCATGAAAAGGATCTCGTCAATTCATTACTATCACTAACATATATATAATAATTTGACCATAATTATATTGGAGGGGAAGAGGATTTTAAATCCTAAAGAGATAGAGATAACTTACCTTAGTTATATATAGCCTAATCGAATTTGAATTATTTGAATTCTTTTTACTCTTTGATTTTTCATATTCATATTCATGCGTATCTTTTCGTCCCTTTTCCACACACTCTTCATTTCCAATCAATATAAAGGGGGGTTATATAAATAAAATTGAATAATGGAGTAATATTCTTTTGTTCCAATGAAATCAAGATCAAGCTTCAACTTGCAGTTCGGATAAGTTCTTTCTCACCGTCAAGCTAGCACTCTCGATTGTCTGCGCCCATCGCTTAATAATTAATTAATCAAGTTTTTAACCAAAAAGAAATTAATTAATTAATTAAATTGTCACATTTTTATTACATCTATAACATAACATAACATACATTAAAAAGAGAATTGAATGTACCAAAAAATCAGTTGAGAAATCTCACCACATTCATCCAAAAACAAATTGTCAAGGGTACTTTTGTGCTTGGTTTTTTTGTTATTTCGGTTGATGGTGTTTTGGGAAGTTTAAAACGAAGTTACTATTACTGGGCCCCGCTTATAATAAACAAATCTTTTTTTACTGGTTTATTTATCAAATAATCCCTATACTTTTATGTTTTATGCTATTTAGTCCCTCACAATTTTTGGGTTGGACGATTGAACGTTTCAGCTTTAATTCTTTTATTTTTTGTTTTGTTTGTTCGATGAAGGTGATTCAAGTGTCTATTAAAAGGTAATTTCATGATCTACAAGTTCCATGAAGGACTCAAAAAACAATTTTAATATTTTCATTCAAAAAAATGCTTCTGAAATTTTATGGTCTCGATTACCGGTCTATTTGATATCGTATAAATTTTAGTCCACTTGTCCGATTGAGGTTGTTCAAGTGTCGGTTAAAAGGTTATTGTGTGATCTATGACTTTCGTTAAGGGCCTGAAAGCCAAATTTGATTAATGAGTTTCGTGGAGGATTCAAGAGGGAATTTTTATGTTTGGTCTCCATAAACAAATCATTTTTTATTGGATTATTTATTAAATGATCCTCATACTTTTATAATTTATACTATTTAATCCTTACAATTATATGTTGGACGATTGAATGTTTCGGTTTTAATTGTTTTTTTTCCCTATTTAACCGATCATGGTGATTTAGGTGTCTATTTAAAGGTAATTCCATGGTCTACAATCATTTTTTTTGTTGGATTATTTATTAAATGATCCTCATACTTTTATAATTTATACTATTTAATCACTTACAATTATGGGTTGGACGATTGAATGTTTCGGCTTTAATTCCTTTTTTTTTTTTCTATTTGACCGATCAAGGTGATTCAAGTGTCTATTTAAAGGTAATTTCATGGTCTACAACTTTCATGAAGGAATCAAAAGCCAATTTTGATGTTTTGATTCTAAAAAATGCTTCTAAAATTTTGTGGTCTCGATTGTCGGTCTATCTAATATTGTATAATTTTCGGTCGACTTGTCCGATTGAGGTTGTTCAAGTGTCGGTTGAAAGGTTATTGTGTTATCTACGACTTTCGCCAAGGGTCTGAAAGCTGTATTTGATTAATGAGTTTCGTGGAGAATTTAAGAGAGAATTTAAGAGAGAATTTTTATGTTTGGTCTTCATAAACAAATATTTTTTTCCCTGTATTATTTATCAAATGACCCTCATACTTTTATGCTTTATGCTATTTAATCCTTTTCCCTGTATTATTTATCAAATGACTCTCATACTTTTATGCTTTATGCTATTTAATCCTTTACAATTATGGGTTAGACGATTTAACATGTCGGCTTTTATTTTTGTATTTTTTGTTCTATTTGTTGGATCAAGGTGATTCAAGTGTCTATTGAAAGGTAATTTAATGTCTGGTTTAGATGGATGGTTATGTAGAAATTACTAATTGTTTTTTTTTTCCATTTGTGGCATACTAATCGTTTTCTAATTAATCATCTTATCTTTCTCCGGAAAAACTCGAGAAAAAAATACTCGCTGCAGAGCGCGGGCAGAAATCTAATTACATTAATTTACATACATATAATCTCAACATTCATATTATATTACTAAAAAAAAACATTCATATTATAAAATTGCATTTATTAAATCTTGAAATATTATTAGTGCTATATAAAACAAAATCCTTTGACATCTAGATTGACATCTAGATTGCTAAAACCTACCTATCTCTCTCTTTTTATTAAACGGTTGTTTCAATTGACCTACCGATACTGATACTATATAA
This sequence comes from Corchorus capsularis, assembly GCA_001974805.1. Classification (NCBI taxonomy): domain Eukaryota; kingdom Viridiplantae; phylum Streptophyta; class Magnoliopsida; order Malvales; family Malvaceae; genus Corchorus; species Corchorus capsularis. The sequence continues at coordinate 29,031 of AWWV01008278.1, forward strand.
CTGCTGATTTGCTAAATATCGCCCTCTTTTTGCTAGTAACCGCCTCCCTTTTGATACTTTTGCCCTTTACTTCATTTTCTTCAAACTTTCTAACTTCAAATCCTCTAAAATCTTCAAACTAAAACCTCAAATTTTCAAAAAAAATCTTGAAACGAATCATGGCGGATTTTATTCATGGCAAAGGCAAAGGATTAAATAAATAAATAATTAAATAATCAACACAATCACCACCAAAATCTTCCAATCCAACCTGCAAATTTAATTACCAAATATTACTTACAAAAAAATATTGATTGGCCCAATAATAACAATATTGATTGACCCTAACTAATAATAATTATCATAAAAAATCATAATTTTAAATAAGTTTTTTTAAAAAATTGATCTAGGCGCAGGGGCGTCCCCGGAGTAGGGTATCCTCCACGGTGGTGGCATCCTCCGGGGACGGCACCCATCGTGGTGGGGCATCCTCCGGGGACGCCTCCCACCGTGGTGGGGCGTCCTCCA
>AWWV01008279.1:0-62619 GCA_001974805.1 Corchorus capsularis
CATACTTTCAATCCAAAAATTCCTTTACCTATCCCGGACGTAGCTCCTCCATGAATTTTGATGTGTTTTGCTTGAATGATTGAGATTTGAAAGATTGAAAGTTGAGAGAATTGAAAATTTTGAAGTTTGAAGGAAAGGGCAAAATAGTCCAACCGGGGGGGGGGGTGCCTAGTAAAAGGGGGCGGTATTTAATAATACCCAATAATATTATCAACACTACGAACCATTCCAAATAGTACGATGCCTTTTGGATTGATTAAAATCACCTTTGAAATGAAAAAAGAAAATCACCTTTGAAATAAAATTTCGACTTCAAAGTCTTATTCATGGAAAAAAAGAAAGAAAGAAGAAGAAGGTGAGATTGATATACTCTCAAATAGTTTTGATATTGTTTATATTTATTATTAAATAAAATAATTATGCCAATAAAGGTTGATCAAAAGCTTGGATTTATGGTGAAAGACACCTGAGTTCGAGTATACAGAGACCCCTCTTGATGAAGATCTGTAAGTCCGAAAAGTCCGCAGCCGCAGGTGAAACTCCAATAGATTTGTAAATCTCCAAAGGGATTGGTGGCTTACCCTGACCTTGAAAATGGAATAACCTATCCCGCTCTTCAATTTTTATTATGTATCCAAAAAAATTCATTAAGATGATTATTTAATACAATATTAGTGGAGTTTTTAAGACTTGACAAGCATTATTAAAAATATGCTTTTAAAAGAAAACATATTGGATATTTGACCTGATGGTAAAGTGTTGGACTGATAATTTCAATGACTAAGCTTTAATCTCTTAGTAGGCTCAAGTAAAGAAAAAGAGAATCATCCTTATAGAATTTGCTAAATTCCACTATCAGAGTATTCAATAATTTTCCTATAATATATAACTATTGTTTGTAAAAAAAGTTTAGGTGGCTTGGACCATTGAGCAAAAATAGTAGATGCATGCTTGGTTTGAGGTTCAAGTCCAATTGCATGTAAATTATCTATTGGGTTTTGTATCATCTTAAGTGTGAACTTCGTTAGTTTATTATCTTTATTAAGATATATTTATTAAGATAGTGGTTTGTTTTTTGGAATCTTTATTTGGTGTTTGAACATAGTGAGATATTTGATTGTAATTTACTTTCTGAATTGCTAAACACCGTCTCATTTTTGCTATTCACCGTCCCACTTTTTACACTTTTGCCCTTTGTTCATTTTCTCAATACTTTTTAATTTCAAATCCTTTAAAACCTTCAAACAACCTTCAAACTAAAATCTTTACTTCAAACATATTTACTTCAAACAACTTTTTCATCTTTACTTCATTTTCTCTAAACCATTCAACTCTAAAACATCAAAAATCATGTCAGATTTGAATCGGGGTAGAGACAAAACTTCTATAAGATTTATACTGATAAGATTTATGAAAATTAATGTTTTGCAGATCTAGATCTAGAAAAATAGATCTAGGGTTTTGGGTTTGGCTGTGCCGTCCTCTTGGGACGGCTTTGCCATTAGCCACGACTTTGCCGCCCTAATATTTGCACAAGGCTGTAGGACGTAGATACCGGAAATATAAGGATGAGATGAAAATAAGTTTATTGAAACAAAGGTTTGAAGCTATACCTATACGAAGGCTTTAGCTTCAATTATTTATTCGGTGGACTAATTCCCTTTTTTGCCACTATTTATTCATCTCTTACAAACGATTCCATGTCCGGTTGATGCAGAAGGTCCGCCGCAGTCAAGAGCGGCATATTCAGTCGCAGATGGCGTCTCTTGGTAATGATTAGATTTAGAACCAAACAAGTTCTGTTCCTTGTACATTGAATTGATCACAACTCCAACATATAAATATAATAATTCAATATTACAAGGCACTTAAATTTGCAGGCTGCAGCAAAACTTATTAATTAATTCGAATTAAATTTATAAACCAATTGCACTTCTTGATTAGTGGTAGATCATGAGGCCAAATTTCAAATCTTAACCCAATTTTTCTATTAGAAAGGAAACATAGGATCCTTTATACAGAACACAACTTTAATATATACTACAACCTCTGAACAAATTGCATTTAGTTAATTACTTTTTTTATTCAATCAATAAATGGGGTTTCGTACTTAAGATTAATTCTCTTAAAACAAACCTTGATGAGCTTTTTGATTAAGATCAACTATAATTTATCATCAATTTGGCATAAAGATACACACACATATACTAATCAGAGTATATATATAGTTCATATATATATAGTAGTAGTCCTGAAAACAGAGATCATATGGCACAAGAATAACTTGACTTGATAATGACGATCCAGTTAGCAACTACTTATATTAGCTAATAGTAGATTAATTTATTTAAAATGATTCCAGCAAGTACGGGATCTATTTATAGCGTTAATCTCGGCCGGCGGCCGCCATATTCATGGTGTAGGAGGGCTGCGATGGCGGCGGGAGATGGAAGCCTTAAGATCAGCAGCTTTTGGTACACGGGGTGTGCAAATGTTTCTATAAATTCCATATCCGCATTGAACAAGTAATTTGTTATCCGGATTTTGCTGGGTTTCTGCAAAATTAACAGGCAAAAATAGACCATGCACTAAAGTAATTAAATGTTTGATGATCATAAAATTAGTAATAGTATAAGCCAAGGCAGAGCACTAAAGTTTTCTCTTTTTGTGAAAATTGTTATTATTAATTATACATAATACATCGAAAACTAAACATTCGGTTCAGATTATAATTTTCTGCTCGTAAAATGTAACAATTAATTTATAAAAATTGAAAGTTTCATAATCATTCATAAATTCTTACGTACTCTTCTCAGCCAGCTCTCGAGCTAGCCATGATGGAAGTGGGAACAAAGAGTGTCGAAGCCAATAGAATTGAATGATACTAGGAGAAATAATGCTTTCATTTTGAACTTAATTATACACTATGAAGATATATATAGATGTTGAGGCTTTTTTTTTCTTTTCTTCTTTAAAGGTTTTTTTTTTATATTTTTCTTTAATTTCCTTTTGTTCTTTAATAAGTATTGGACAATTCATTTAGTTTAAATGGGTATGGATATCTCAATATTAGCAAGAGGACTTTAATCTTTGATTAATGATAAATAGATATTTTTTTTACTTTTAAAAAAAAAAACATACTTTTAATCCAAAAATTCCTTTACCTATCCCGGACGTAGCTCCTCCATGAATTTTGATGGTGTTTTGCTTGAATAATTGAGATTTGAAAGTTTGAAAGTTGAGAGAATATGAGAGAATTGAAAATTTTGAAATTTGAAGGAAATGACAAAATAGTCCAACCGCCGGGGGGGGGGGGGTGTGTGCCTAGTAAAAGGGGCCGGTATACCCAATAATATTATCAACACTACGAACCATTCCAAATAGTACGATGCTTTTTGGATTGATTAAAATCACCTTTGAAATGAAAAAAGAAAATCACCTTTGAAATAAAATTTCGACTTCAAAGTCTTATTCATGGAAAAAAAGAAAGAAAGAAGAAGAAAGTGAAGATTGATATACTCTCAAATAGTTTTGATATTGTTTATATTTATTATTAAATAAAATAATTATGCCAATAAAGGTTGATCAAAAGCTTGGATTTATGGTGAAAGATACCTGAGTTCGAGTATCCAGAGACCCCTCTTGATGACGATCTGTAAGTCCGAAAAGTCTGCAGCCGCAGGTGAAACTCCAATAGATTTGTAAATCTCCAAAGGGATTGGTGGCTTACCCTGACCTTGAAAATGGAATAACCTATCCCGCTCTTCAACTTTTATTATGTATCCAAAAAAATTCATTAAGATGATTATTTAATACAATATTAGTGGAGTTTTTAAGACTTGACAAGCATTATTAAAAATATACTTTTAAAAGAAAACATATTGGATATTTGACCTGATGGTAAAGTGTTGGACTGATAATTTCAATGGCTAGGTTTTGATCTCTTAATAGGCTCAAGTAAAGAAAAAGAAAATCAAACCTTTAACATCCTTATAGAATTTGCTAAATTCCACTATCAGAGTATTCAATAATTTTCCTATAATATATAACTATTGTTTGTAAAAAAAGTTTAGGTGGCTTGGACCATTGAGCAAAAATAGTAGATGCATGCTTGGTTTGAGGTTCAAGTCCAATTGCATGTAAATTATCTATTGGGTTTTGTATCACCTTAAGTGTGAACTTCGTTAGTTTATTATCTTTATTAAGATACATTTATTAAGATAGTGGTTTGTCTTTTGGAATCTTTATTTGGTGTTTGAACATAGTGAGATATTTGATTGTAATTTACTTTCTGAATTGCTAAACACTGTCTCATTTTTGCTTTTCACTGTCCCGCTTTTTACACTTTTGCCCTTTGTTCATTTTCTCAATACTTTTTAATTTCAAATCCTTTAAAACCTTCAAACGAAAATCTTTACTTCAAACATATTTACTTCAAACAACTTTTTCATCTTTACTTTATTTTCTCTAAACCATTCAACTCTAAAACATCAAAAATCATGTCAGATTTGAATCGGGACAGAGGCAAAACTTCTATGAGATTCATACTGATAAGATTTATGAAAATTAATGTTTTGCAGATCTAGATCTAGAAAAATAGATCTAGGGTTTTGGGTTTGGCTGTGCCGTCCTCTTGGGGCGGCTGTGCTGTCCTCTTGGGGCGGCTTTGCCGCGGCATGGCGCCCCGGTGGGACGGCTTAGCCACGACTTTGCCGCCCTACTAGGACGGCTTTGCCACGGCTGTGCCGCCCCACTAGAGCGGCAAGGCTATTTTTTTTTTAAAAAATTATTAATTCAATATTAATTATTATTAATTTAATTTAGATTTAGAGTTTGTTGTTAATCAGGTTATTAGGTTATTAGTTTTAATTAGTTAATTTATGATTAATGTATTTTGAATATTGAAATTAATTAACATTAATTATTGTTAAATAGTTCAGATTAATTATTTAATTAGTTTTAATTAGGGTTATTTACGATTAATTACATTTGTTTAATTAATTATAGTTGTTAATATGTTGTAGCTTAGACGAGTAGAGGAGGAGGGGGAGGGGACTAGCTCTGGACCGCGGCACACTTGGAGGCGCCATGTAAATGCCTCTGCCCGCAAGGAGAGAGAGGCTGAGCTTTAGAGGGAGAGAGAGGCTCAGAGAGAGGCTCAGAGGGAGAGAGAGCTTCAGAGACATGCTCAAATTCTGAGGGAGAGAGCAATTGTGAGGGAGCAGATTCGTCTTGATGAGTTGCAGCGTGTTCAGCCGGGTTATTATGATGGGGCTGCTCAACCGGGTTATTATGATGGGGCCGAGGACTATACTTCGTCTGATTCGCATTCCGAGTCCCCCCATGTGTTGATCCCCCTCTTACGAGAGGTGTAGCAGGCCGCTTTGCTAGCACTGGATCGACATCAGGTACATAAATGTTTTGATTTGTTACAAATTTAGTTATTAATTTTATATTATTAGATTAGTAAATTAATTTAGTTATTAATTCATTTATTAATTTTAGGGATTACGAAACGATCCAGACGAGCTCGCACCCCTGATGATAGCTGGGTGGTTACTGAGTCAGTGCCTGGTGGCCCTATAGATGGTAGCGTGATTCCCAGTTTCTTGGACACGTAGCCTCTCGTATGTTCATGGGCCAGATGAGAGGCGTCCTAAAGTGCCAGAACAGGAAAAAACGTTTGCCAGAGGTTGTGTGAATTGTACGAGACCTTGCCTAGGGAGGCGTAGGCGATGGTTGACCGGACTGGGTTACAGCACCTCCATTCGACCATGTTCGGATCGATTGACCCTCCACTGATCTCTGCGTTCGTCAAGCGGTGGCAGCCCGATACGAACACATTTCACATGTCGTTCGGTGAGATTTTGGGTGTGCCCGTTTCGGGACATTTGATTACTGTCGATCCGGACTTTGAGGAGTTGCAGTTAGCCTGTATGCAGCAGTTGAGCATTGATGTGCCGCTCCTGAATAGTAAGCACTAGGATCGTGGGGGAGTTTTGACTGAGTCGGTCTTTACTTTGTGCGGGGCTAATCTGGCGGCTGAGACACAGCCGATAGCATGTGTTTGGACCATGTTAGGTACCACCTTGTTTGTCGACAAGAGTGGGAATCGGATTAGACAGTCCCCCCTGCACGAGTTGATTACTGAGGGGGTGGCTGAAGCCCCCGCATATTCATGGGGAGCTGCTACATTAGCTTATCTATATCGTCAGTTAGGGGTGGCGAGTAGAGGAGACTGTCAGGGTCTTTCTGGTTGCATGAACCTACTGCAAGCATGGATATACGAGTAATTCCTATGCTTCCGCCCCCCTAGAGGTCATTTTCAATCCGGCAGATCCCGAGCCTGCATCTGGAGTGTCCGATCGGTTGATAGATCGGAGGCCCGGCTAAACACATTATGTGGCCGTCTTGACCAGTTGACCGCATCCGATGTACGTTATACTTTTTTTTTTAATAATTATATAGGTCAATATATACTATAATTTTATGTACTAATTTCCTTGTGTTCGTTTTTCTATATGTATACAGGTGACGTGGTTGTCCTACGGGAGGACTCCGGGTGCTCTTCTGCCCAGGACAGGCTATACCGGGTTTATTCAGTATCGTGATGTGATTGGGCCATACAAACCATCATGAGTGCTACGACAGCTCGGGTATGTGCAGATCATCCCTCCCCCTATATTGATTCCTATTAAGGTAGTCCAGTCCTGGTCAGCAAAATTGTACAAGGTCGAGTGGCCTCACACCTTTGCCAGGTGTCTCAGTGGGAGGGCTTCCCGATGGAAAATATGCTTTCCTTCAATCAGTACGAGGAGGCTGAAGACGATCCTGCAGCATGTGTCCCAGATTACATGGACTGGTATGTTGCGCACTCGCATCCTCGTCTACTGAGCGATGGTAAGTCATCTGCAGCGATGCCTCTTCGCTCCAACGGTGAATATGTAAGTTGCTTAAAACTTGTTTCGGATTAAGCAAATCGAACAAAATTTCTTTTTCTTATAATATTTTGTTTGTTAATTTGTAGTGGGTCAGCCGCTCAGTATCTGGTTGGAAGGTATCGATCCGCGACCTTCAATCTATACATCAATAGTTGGCGGAGCAGCATCAGATGGCTTTGAACGAGTTCTTAGCGAAGTGGCGTTTGGCCGATTGATTTGTATTTTTAACATTTATAACATGTATAACATTTGTATTTGTAAATTGGAGTAACATTATTGTACATTTCTAAATGAATGCATTAGACTCAAATCGAACAAAAAAGCACCTCGAAAAGGAGGTAGTTGAATTTAATTACATACATATAGTATAGTAAATTCAAATATCAAATAAAACTTTAGTAAACATAAGACATATAATACATAATAATACTAATATGGACCCAAACTACTAATAGTGGCGGCATACCATGGCTCATGCCGTCCCATGAGGGCATGTTGGTTCAAGTTGTCAAGGATATGGGACTCGTTTTGCCTTTCACGAGACAAGCAAATCCTAAAACCTAAACTCGTAAATAGTACTATCTAAACAGCCACAAAAACTAGAACCATATATGTCAATACTATAGAAGGAATCATCACGACTAAAACACGACCGCATCCTACAACGCCTGTCACCACCAAAATCTTCCAATGAAACCTGAAAGATTTAGTTACCAAATATTAAATACACAAAAGTGTTAACAATAATTAATCTTAATTAAAAAGGATAAAAAATTATTTTTTAATAAATATATAAAAAAATTGCATGTGCCGTCCCAGGAGGACGACATACCATGGCTCATGCCGCCCTCTTGGGGCGGCACGTGTATCAGCCCCAAATCTCCATAAAAATTACATTTTTCTTACATCGTCATCAAAATACGGCACGTTATCTTCCATTTCCGGAGTTCTCGGGTTATTCTACATTCGTGATAGCTTCAAGATTTTAGAGGACTTGAAATTTTACAAAATGAAGCAAAGGATAAAAGTGTAAAAAGTAGGACGGTATTTAGCAAAAATGAGGCGATGTTTAGCAACACCCAATTTGTAACGAATAAGATTTCCAAATACCCTAAAAGAAAATTTTGGTGGACTTTTGGACTGACCTTAGTTCAAACATTTTATTATTGGAAAAGTCCACCTAGTCTAAAGCAATGTCTGGACAATCGAGTAACCTCCATCGTCCCAGCTAGCCACCCGGCTCTAGTCTATGGGAGGGCACCCCCACCCTTAGAATGGATAGCCAAATCAACAAATCTGAATTTTATTATTGGAAAAGCTTGGACAAAAACTTGTAAACATGGGCCGATTGCCGAGTTTGAACAAGCGATATCACCGTTAATTTTAAACATGGATCCGGCCCGGCTCAGCCCATGCACTCTCACACTTGAGGTTTAGACTTTAGAATTTAGATTTCTGGGTTGGGCATTAAACAAAAAAATTACTAGCTCTCAAACAAGGCGGCCCGCTGGTCAGACCCATTTTGTCTCTCCGTGCGAACTGGCGAATGACGATCCCTCTCTAAACCTAAACTCCATCAATCGTCTGCTTCCGTCGATTCCGATGCCCTCCTTCAAACACCCAACCCTTTGAAGCTTACCTGCAACAAATCACAGCCACAAAAAATGTCGAACTACGAGGCGAGGGTTCGCAATTTAATGGATTCGTTTTCTGAATACAGAAATGTTCAATATGGGGAAGAAAAGAAACTGCGAGATGCGGTGGTTAGATTGTTGATAATCAGCATTTTGATCGTGCAGTACTGTTCAAGCATGGCCGAAAGTCTCTGTGCCCGGAATATTGTTACGGTAACAATCGGAGCCCTCCTTGTCCTAGGGTTCATATGGGTCGCCGTCGACTTTGCGAATCTTATTCGGTCTGTTTCTGCAACTCTTGAGAAGTATCAGCCAAAGCTAAGGACATTGCTATCTAATATCGACGATTTGGAAAAGGATTTGGGGAAAGACACTGAGAGTGACAGCGGGAGAACAAGTTTCGCTGGCGGTATGCTTACAGCTTTGAAGGGATCGGTGAAGTGGTCGAGGTTCTTTGATCGTGGTTATGGAGTTGCATATGGACTCTTTCTGGTTTCAATCACAGCGGCGATGGTTATGCTTGGCATACTCATTATCCAGAATATTAGAGCAAATTGCCCTTGTGGTCCTCGACAAAGCGTGGGAAAGGTCAGCAAAAATTTAGTATTGTTGTTATTGAATATTGATTTATAGCAGTTTTAGACATAAACATTGTTGGTGCATGCAACTTCTTTAATGAAGCTTAACAGAAGATTGGGTAATTGGGGTAATTGGTAATTGATTGGGTAATTGATTGTTTCTTTGTGTGGTTGGCTGCTTGAAATGTTCCATTTTTGACAATCTTCATGTTTGTTATGTTAAGTTGTGTTTATTATGTTGACCTTTTCAGGGTTTTGAATCACACAGTCTTCGCAGTCACCTCACATCTGAAGCAAGAGGCATAAGATATCCTCCTGCCAATGATGTTTTGCTGGAATTTAGGAATATTGTGGATAAGGACCGGATGAGGCTTCTTGACCGTGAACTATCAGAAATGGTGGCGGCCTTAAGTTTCATCAGCTATAAAATACTTAAAAATCAGTTCATAAACTCATGCTCATTCTTTTTGTTTGTTTTGATCCACTAGGAACTTGAGGTTGAGTCAAAGAAGCAGATGTTTCAGAAGAAAACTGAAGAAGCAGAGAAAAAAGGGCTTGCTGCTTTGTTTCAGCAACTGAGACCTGAAAGAATTCAGAAGGAAATGGAAGAGCAGGAGCTTGAAGAAGCCTGGATAGTGTTACAGCAAAATGAAAAGCATTTGAAAAGATGGATAAACAAGGTGCTTTCAGATGGGGTAAGTTTCCATTTATTTTCATAGAGTTTTTCTGATTTACGTAGAAGTTGCCATTTTGACTTTGCATGTGTGTCCAGGAGAAATTGATGCAACAAACCTTGGTTGAGAATGTAATGATCAAGCAGCTCAAGGAGAGTCAGGAACAGGAGAAGAGACTACAAAAGGTTGCTAATACAATGGACCATCTGGAAAGAGATAAGAGAGAGGAAGCAGCACCCTTGATTGAAAATGCTTTCCAGCAGCGATTGGTAGAAGAGAAGGCGCTTCATGAACATGACCAACAGGTAAACTTTTGTACCACCAGTTCCATTATTTCACCTGCTTTGCAACTGATAAACCTTTGTCCTTACTACCTCCCTTTCAATGTTTTGAAATATTATGCTCTTTAATCATTTTAACACTTTGATGTGTCTGAGTCTGCCTCAATTCATGCTCTACCTTCATTTTATGTCTCTATGGGTTGGACCTTTTTCTTGAAAGGATTGACAGTCATTACACGTCACCCTTTTTGTTAACGGAGGTTTTCTGTGGGTTTTGCAAGTTAAGCTTTTATTGATACTACTAGCTAATTCTCTTTTCTGCTCTGTAGCTGGAAGTTGAGTTGAGCAGACAGCCCCATGATGGGAACTTGAGAGACAAGAACTGGCTGTCACGCATGTTGGAAATTAAGGTAAGTACCTTTATGGATCTATGGCCTTCTGCTCATTCAAGAGGGAGCTTTTGTCAAAAGATACTTTTTTAGTTGTCTTGAGCTTCATAAATAGAATGTTTGGCCTTCTAACATAGACAAATTTGCTTTTGTGGTTTTCTATTGATGATTATCCAGGAAAGAGTAAGGAGTTGGCGCCAAGCTAGGTTTGACCGATGGAGAATGGCGAGAGAGGAGAGGATCAAACAAATTATGTCCCGAAAGCAGGATAGAGATATTAAGGGAAGAAAATTTTCTATTTGAAGCGTAAGTGTTAGCAAATACTAATTCCTTTTTTATGATAATGTGCACAAACAGTTTTGTAACCACAAATTTGTGCTTTTTTTAAACCTTATTTATTGGTTCTGTTTGCAGAGGCTGAGAGAAGGAAAGAAGAAGCTAAATAAAAAGCAAAAATGGGTGAGATTGCTGAAAAGCAGAGGCAGCCAGAACAAGAATTAGAAATGTTTAGTGTTTTTATGATCAGAAAAAAATGTATATAGTAAATGGACTTGGATGGTAGTAGACTAGTACTTTGTACTAATGAGGATGTTTTGGCCTTTGGGCTTTCAAGTTTCATGTCAGAAATTGTCTTTTAGATAACAGAGAAATTTGAGAAATCGTATATCTAATCTTTTGATGATCAGAGATTTTGCTGTTAATTTTCTTTGAATCCGGCAATTTTTTTTGGGTGAAAACCGAAAGTATATATCATTATTTTTCATAACAAAGCAGGATTTAACAAATCAAAAATCATAGAATATATTAGATAAATAAAACACGTAACTGTATATGTAATTATGTATATTATTACTATTATATATATTTTCATCATCATTTATTTATATATTTTATTTTTTCATTTCCAGTGAAGATTTTGTTTTTTTTTTCCACACTTTCGGATCTATTATAATTTATTTATTTATATAATAATATGTTAGTTGATGTCATGAGTAAATAAAATTGGAGAAGGTCATTATTAGAGGAGTTCACTTTTTTTTTGGGTGAACTGTTAGAGAAGAGTTTTTGGCTGGTTGACCTGGTTCGAATAAGAAGATTATTCATATACTGTATGAACAAGATTTTAATCGTATGTTGTCGGATACATGTGGTTTGTATTTGTACTAAGAAAACTATAATTTAGAAAATTAATAAAAGTTAAATGAACTGATAAAAATTATTACTCCATATAATACCAACAAAAATAAATATTTTATTTGTCTTTTTCTTTTTAGGAGAGAATAAAATTGCGCCATCAGACATTTGGCCCGGTGGTAGAGTACTGGATTCTTAGTTTCAGCTTACCTAGACCATGAGGTCTTAGGTTCAACTCTCATGGAATGTGAGTTTAATTACAATCTCACGGAATGTGAGTTTATTTGTAATTTGTTATTTGTTTATTTATGTATTTGGTAGGTAGCTAGTTTATTTATGGGCATAGAGATTTATTTGAACTGTAACAAGAATTTGTTTAATGAGAATTTGTTTATTTATGTATTTGGTAGGTAGCTAGTTTATTTATGGGCATAGAGATTTATTTGAATTGTAATGAGATTTCATTGGGTTTGTTTGTTGTGAGATTTCATTGGGTTTATTTGTTGGCTTATATAGATTAGCGTTTCAGTAATCTGCTAATCATGTAGCGGTGTTTTGAATTGTAATGAGATTTCATTGGGTTTAATCATGTAGCGGTGTTTTGAATTGTAATGAGATTTCATTGGGTTTATTTGTTGGCTTATAGATTAGCGTTTCAGTAATGTGCTAATCATATAGCGGTGTACCGGTCTTCCTGTACGTTTGTAATCCCAAACCAAGAAAAAAATATTCTTTCCTTAAAAAAAAAAAAGAATAAAATTGCAGTTACATATAAATAAATCAATATATTATATTAATTATTATATATATATATATATATATAATATATAACATAATTGATGCACAATTTGATAGTTGCAAAACAAAAAAAGAAAGAAGTGAAGTCAAAAGTCGTCAACTTGAAACATGGCAGAGGAGACATAAAGCGGGCAGCGCAAAAGGCAAAAGCAATATGAAAATCTCACAAGTGTTAAATTGTTGCTTTGCTGTCTGTCTTAATAAGCAGTAGGCAGGCCCTCTCTCTGTCTTCCTTTTTCCATTGCATTTTAGATTTTGCTTTCCAAAAGGTTGCAGGGAAAAGGGTCAAACCCAAGTCAAGGTATGCTCTTTACTTATTTTGTCTACCAAATTGTCATTACCACTTTATTCTGAATTTTGTTTTATTTTTCTTGTTCATATTTTGGTTTTCTGTGGACTGAAATGAATCTGGGTCTCTTTCTTTTTTGAATTATTTGCTAAAGAAGGATGCTTTATGTCAGTTTATTTTAGTTTCTAATTCATGAGTTTTCAATGTGTTATTGTTTACAGTTTTCAATGTGTTTGTGTATCTTACTTGTGTGTGTGCTGTTGTTTTCCCATGTTGTCAAGAAGAATGGGAGAAATGAATAGCAGAAAATTGGTCATAAATCTTGGGCTTTATTTTATGCTATCTTTTTTTTAGAATCAATCAGATTTTAAGACAAAAGGAAAGATTAGGACTTGGAAGTTGAAACCAATGATTTGAAGAAGATAACTTTGTCTTTGTTTGTGAGCTTTGTTCCTTTAACGATTGCGCTAAGGTGATCTCTGTCTGTTGATTAGTGTCCACTTTTCTGCTCAATGGAAACACAATGTGAAGGCAGATGGGCAGCTTAGGTGAAATGTCATTTTGACTTTTGATCAGTTTAGTGATGAAAAAACTTTAGTTTTAGTTTCCAGTCATTTTTGTGGTACCATTTTTCATCTATTTCAGAGCATTTAGAGGGTTCAGATAATATCCAGTCTCTTAGGAATTAAGGATCTGCCGTGGCTAATGGGACTTTCCTTGCATAAGTTGTAGTTAATATCATAAAAGACCAAATCAAACTAAAGTAAAGCCTTGTGCTGATTTGAATTTTAAAGATATTTCTCAGAAGTAGTTATTTGGTGGATGTTATGGAGATACCCTTATCAACAATAAGTTGATTGCTAGAAGTTGTATATATTATGGTTACAAATGAAGCATAAGAGAAGAGCTTATCACTTGTCTTAAAGTTTCTGGGGCACTCTAAGTAAAAGAATGATAAATTTGGATTTGGTATTGTTTCATACATTTCCAATGTCACTTTCTGGCATAGAAAAGTTTTATCTGCTCCTGTAACATACTTTTACATAGTAGAAGAAGCAATGGAGCGCAGTTGACCTCTGGTTTTTCTCTTGAAATGAAACTGATTTTGCTGATAGCATAGTGGACAAAGTCTAAGCTAGCTATTGCTTCTTTGCTCTATCTGAAAAATGTAAAAGCAGGTAGCAGGGAGCATGAGGGTGCTAGAATTTGTCAATGAAGAATAGTTTCTTATTCATGATAAGTATTTGGGGATCTAACTGAGAGGCTTTGGCATGTTATGTCGTTTGGTAGATACCTGTAGGTTTCCGCATACAAAGGCCATGCTGTTGAGTTTGGCTTTTGTAATTGTCTCAATTGAGTAATTATGAGTTGCCTGTAAGAGGACAAACAATTTAATCAATTGATAGATAGGAGGTCAATCTAGCATGACGATATAGTGTTCAAGCAGGTAATTATGGTGGCTAACTGACTATGTGGCGAAAGAGTGAATGAACAAAAGACAAGATTTGTCCTACTATGAATTGAGGTGCCACTTTGACATTCTGGCTCTTTTTTTTTTTTGAAAATGAAAAAAAGAAAAGTTATTATTACTGTCAAGGAGGATACCATTAAAATTATCTAGATTGAGTGGGAAAGCGGGGTTGACTTAGAAGATCCGTCAACTTGGTTGACCTCAACATTTAAAACCTAAGAGTTTGGTTTTACTTTTCTATTTGTATATGGCAATAACATGTTTTTCTTGATCTTTCCTTCAAGACTTTAGTTCTTTTAATGGATACTGAAGTCATATTGAAATTAATAAAATATCCAGTATTAGAGAATTGTAGTGTTTGGCTTTGTTTATGTTGTATTTGATTGAATTGATGCAAGATATAATAAATTAAGGATAGGAAGAAAGTTGAGATATTTGCAATTTGAAAGCTCCCATACCAGTTGACCTCAATGAGGATCACAAATTTCACTGGCAACTTGTCTGACATGTACTCATCTTTAAAACCTTACCAAGATGCATGAAATAAATTTCCTACACAGATCTACCTTTTCAGTTTTCATAATCTCATTTGCTAATATTTATTCCTCGTTTACTGCTCATAGAGAAAAGAATGGCCTTTTATTCAATCATCAGGTTGTATGTTTGCCCTGACCACTGCATTATTTTCTGGAAATCTGATTCCTGCCATATTTTGTCTACCTGTTTCATGATATAGCTGAAATATTGATATTGGTTTGATATTGACCTTGTTCAACCAAATAAAATGAATTTACATCAGAAAATGAAAATACTAATTAAGGTTAAGGATCTGGTCAAGAGGAGGAAGCTTATAAGATCTTGATTCTTAGCGCTTTAGCGCATAGGTTTAGTTCTTCGGCTAGGCTATCCGAGAAGGAAGGCGTATTTTGGCCTAATTTTCTGTATTCTAGTTTCAATATATATTAAGTCCATGTTGGTTGAAAAGCCAGCAAGTGCTCAGCTCAGCTACAATCACGAGTGCAAATGCAAACAGACTAAGTTTGCATTGCGATATAATTTGAAAGATAAGTAGAAAATGATTTTTTTTTGGCACCATGTAGAAAATGATTTAGGAAAGACAAAAAATGAGTTACTATATGAATTATCCAGTGTCTTCTTTTGTTTGCTTGCTTGCTTTATGTGCTTACTGCTGATACTAAGAGTAAGAGCAATAAATACTGACAAAACAGAACCATTTCTATGAGCTTTGTAACTTATCAATTGTGACGTTTATATTTGTTTATGTATGGGTAAGGGTATATGGCATAAAGCAAATGTTTCAAGAAAAGGTCCTGCCTGCAAGAAATTAGGCCCACAATGGTGGTGACTGGCAGGGATCTTCCTTCAAAAGTTTTTAGGTGTTAGTTGTTGCATCTTGTCGGACCATCACAGGGGGAATGACTTAATGATATTGCATGACATTTTTTTTTGGCTCAAAATACAGTACAAGACAATGAGTTTTCCTTGCAACAGAAGGATAACCATGTTGTTTGTCATCCATTCTTCTATAGCCACCATGTTGTGTTGACAACACATCCATCTTCACAGGGATGTTAACCATCAAATTGGAGCTTTGATGTGGTCAGGTGGAGTTTGAGATAGTCCTATTCATGATTTTACACGACATAACACACTAGGAAAACTGCTTTTTTAGTCTGATATAACTTCTTGGATTGTTCCATGAAGAACAGGGGTAAAAGTATTGATTAATATGTGTGGTAGAATTGATTAATAGCTGTGGGATATTTCCCAACCTTCTGGCTTTTTGACAAAAATAATCCTATTTCACATATAATGGTTTTTTAAAATCATGCTTATTTGCTAGTGTTTTCCCCTTAACCTACTAGCGGGAAAAAGAAAATCTGCTACTTACTAATGTTAGGTTTTGCTCATGCTTTGAGCTTTTTGGTACAATTCTGTCATGCCACAGAACAGGCTGGTTAACTACCAATATTGCTCCACTCAGTCTGAGCTGGCAGTTCCCATCCTAAGGGAGGTTCTTCTAGATCATTTACCATCTCCCAGATATCATCTTCGCTAGCCTCTGGGAGGTCGGAGTGATCTCCTCCAGAATGTGAAGTACCTGGGGAGCTTGTTTTCTCCATAGTTGTGATTCTCTGAGAAGATGTTGCAGCCTTGTTGTCATGAAGTTGTGTTCCTCGGGACACTGCTTCTAGTGGGCGTCTATCAAATGCTCGAAAGCTGCCTGATACAACGTAGATTCGACACAAACTGAATTCGTGTCTCAACTACATTAAGAAATGGTAAAGAAGCAAATGATGTTTAGAAATGGAAGAAGTTCATATTTAGCTTTTAAGCTTAAATGACTTAACTCTATATATGCTCACCTTAGGAGTAGCAGCAGCAGAAGGATTGGCGACTGCTTCGATTGCTCTATATTCATTCATCTTCCATTTGGTTTTCTTCCCAGAAGGAGCTTTTCCCTTATAAAAGACCATGGTTTTCTTCATTCCTATCACGCGGTCATCTGATGAGTAGACATAGCTGGGAGACCCGGTTGCCTTCCAGTATCCAGAAGCTGTAGTTCGGTTTGGTCTCCCTCCCCGAGCTTCCCTCTCTTGTCTCGGTGTAAAGTAAAACCACTGCTCAGTGTCTTTTCTACAAAGCTCTCCAGCAAGCGCTGCAGCATATCAGAGAAACGAATAGAAAAGAATCAAAACAGGTAACTTACTGTAGCATTAACGTTTTTGAAGCATTTTGAACATAGCATTTCATATTGTAAATGAGCAGTGAATAAAACTTTACATGGAAGATCCCATGGCTCAACATCATAAATGTTGAGGACTGGAATAACAAGGTTAATCCCTTGTCTTTTGCCTTCTAACTGGTTGCGTAGGTAGAAGGAAACTAACTCTTCTTCTGTAGGAAAGAACCGAAAACCGGTGGTGACCTCCATTCTCGACATAAGCTATATGTTGTTCCTGTTGTTTTATGAGGTTTTTTTTTTTTGGGTACTTTTTGTCCTTTGATATCTTTGAATGGGATGAAGTAGCCATTGTGGAAGTGCATGAGATTTAAATAGGCAGACCATCCAGGGAAAGAGATGGGAGAGGTTTTGCCGAGTTAATTTGGAAAATTTGTGTTGGTTTTAGGATTGGTGGAAACTTCCACGCGTTTATGTAATGAAGATAATGTTCAATTGTCCTATAATATTGCTTCACTTGTCCGAATCTTGGTTTTTCATCCAATAAAATCTGATGTTGAACTAGTCAGCTTCACTTTTCCTGTTCCCTTGCATTGCATATCTGAATCTGCTGCAACCCATCTTATTTACACCCTTTTATCTCTGTCCGTCTGATTATCATGTACCCTACTCATCATGGGATGACATGGTCAACGACTTCTAATTTGCCTTCGTAATTGGCATTATATTTTCTGCCGGGGTCACTAGGGAATTTGGCCTTTTTTAAAAAAAAAAATTTGTTGTCTATTCCTTAATTCCAATAGAGCCTTCAAACTTTCACGGAGGATTACAATTTAGTCCTCAAACTTGTTTTGCTGTTTAATTGAGTGCTTGAACTCAGCTCACATATTCAATCCAATTAAACTTGGATTAAAATCTGTGGCCAAAAATAAAAACTTGGATTAAAATCTCGACTATTACATTGAAATTTATATTCGAGCTTGACATTTGAGTCATTAACTCTTTATGTTACTGTTGGTAATTATATAGTATGTCATGCTAATTTGTTTTCATGTTACTCTTTCTGTATCTCTTTTTATTTGCCCATCTTCCCATTTTAGAAAGTTTCAAACGACTTGTTCCTTGTAAAAAATAAAAAAACAGATCTATTGAAATTCTATAATTTAGTTTTTCTTTATTATTATTACACAAGATTAGAAAATTAATAAAGAAATGGATAAAATTGATAAACGCCATCTTTCCTTTCAAAATTCTCAAACTTTTTGCAAAATGGTAATAGAAAAAAATTTTGGATAATGGGAGTATTAATTTAAAACAAAAATAACTGGAAGTTAAAAAAAAATTTAAAATAATTCGTTTATAATAAAATGTTCTTAATTAAACTAAATGAAAAGAACCAGGGGCTGTACTATAATTAAGAAAAAGTTCTAGGGCTTGTTTCCAAATTCATCTGTCCGTACAACCGGGCTTGATCCATGTGTCAACAGCTCGTGCTGAGTTAATGGGGCCCAGAGGCCCAAGCTGTCTCTTTCAATCTGAGTGGAAGGGGCCAGCATAACTCTCTCTCTTAAGTGGGTTGTTAAGGATTGATTATCTAAATTTTTTATATACTCCATAAACTTTAGTTTAAGTAATTTTTGCAAAATAAAAAAGTTAGTTAAGTAATTTTATAATTCAAACTTAAATAAAATCTTGAAATTATTAATAATGCCAATTAAGCTTCTAGTTATCAAATATTCTTACTTATGCTTATAATCCTCTTTCTGATGAAATGTGATAATTAGAGGTTGGAATTCACTTGAAGAGAATATTAAGTTTCGAGACTTTTAACCTCTTTGTATATATAGACCATTTTTTATACATCCATGTATCTATTGGCTTGATGATATTTGATCCCATATTATCAGCGAAATAATGTGCAACCTACTTCTATATAGTAAATAAATTTTATCATTTTTTTTTGTTTACAAAGGAATTAATTATAAACAAACCATGAAGGGTCTAAATCTAATATATATACACATTTCTCCTAAAATTTTGTTGCCATGCAAGTGTGCTTTAAACCAACAATTTCATTTCCTACTCTCATCACGGATTAGGCTGCCTCTCACACTTCCGGATTATGGACGTAACGTCGACGAGCCAGTACTATAGACCATCTTAATCTGAGTTAATTTTTAATACTTTTAATTCACGTGCCTTTACTAATCTCAGCCACAATTATTTTTCAAGCATACAAATTATTTTAAATGTGTTTAAAAGAATCTAAGTCAATTAAGTCTTGGTAAGGAGTAAGGAGACGACTTTGGCATTTCTTCGGAATATGAGATGATAAATTTTAAAATTTGAGTGAACCGAAATCAATGTTGTCTGTTGATGAGTACAATATTTTCAACTATATATAAACTTCTACCAAGGTTTAGTACAAGAAATAGATGGCTTCTTCAATGATGTCCCTTAAAGGTGATCTCAATAAGTTGCAAGCTTTTCAGCTTTTAAAAGATTTGAGTCGTTCAATTTGTTGTAAAATTTGTTATAAGTTGTAAAGGTTATTAAAAGGAAAAAGAAAACACACGTTGGGAAAGCTTCTCTCAATTAGGATCCAACGCGATTTTGATTTTGGATTAGTCAGGGTAAAATATGACTATCAGATACAAGAAGTTTGGTAAATTATAAATAACTGAACGACTAAAAGTTTAATGAAGACCCTGAATTTCGATGAAAGTCTCAAATAGGTACCTAATATTTGAAAAAGGACAATTGGTGCCTGAACTTTTCAATTTCGACCAATTCAGTCCAAACTTGGTTCTGCCAACGAACATGAGATATATGAGCCTTTAAGTTAAATGGCACTCTGACGTGGCACATCTATCAGACGCCACATATCATCATTTAAAGAAATGACATGATCTTAACGATCATATGAAACACATTCCATCCCATCTGACGTTTTGGATTGAATTGGCCAAAATAAAAAGTTCAGATACCAATTTAACCTTTTCCCAACATTAGGCACCTATTTGATACTTTTATCAAAGTTCAGGGTCCTAATTGAACTTTTAACCTTGAACTATAAACTTGTTTAAAAGCATATGTACATGCATTATATTTCCATTTACAATCCATTTGCTCGTATATCGAAAAAAAAATCCCACTAATCTGACCAAAATGTAGAAACTTTTTTCCAACGTATAAAGTAATGGAATCAATATTAAAACCAATTAATAAAACTATTTGAAGAAGCTTATTAAAACTAGTAATAGTAAATAAATAATGAACCGATGTAGAAAAATGAGATCCCGAAGAAAACAAGAAAATGTCAATGACAATGAGTTAAGAGGAATCTAAGTGACATAATGATTAGAAATTTTAAATCTTTCTCACCACTTACCATGGGAAAATTTTCTCTTGACTTTTTTTTAATAGTTTATGCATGAATAGCATATTAAGTCATACATATATAATTGAAATTTGGTTTTCTATATATTCGGTTTACTTCAGCATTGAAACTAGAAGTCTCCCGTATAAAATCGTAGAGTGATGTCTCTTTGAAAATCCAAGGTTTCCTATTTTCCTTTGCTCTAAGCTATACTATTAACTTTTAATACAAGCTTTCCAATATGTTATAGCCATATTAAGTTCAGACTAACTCGAATTTGAACCGTGTATTTAGTACTCAAATAGGAAATCTCTTTTATTAAGTATTATTTTCTCAATTCATAAAACCCCAGATTAAGACTTGCTTACACGCTTTTTATAAGGTAAAAGTTATTGGTCCCTCAAGTGGAGCGAACATAGCAAATTGGTCCCTCAAGTGAAAAAATATGCAATTTAGTCCCTGAAGTGGAGTTAACTGCGCAATCGAGTCCTTTACGTTAGAAGAGCCGTCAATTATGCTGACGTGGCAGTGACGCCGTCAACTGTGCTGACGTGTCACATGCCACGTCATATTTTTTGATTAAAAATAATTTTTTAAAAAATATATAATTTTTTTAAAAAAAAAAATTGGTGAGGGACCCAATTGCTCAATTAACTCAACTTCAGGGACTCAATTGCTCATTAAGTTCACTTCAAGGACCCATTTGCATATTCGCCCCAAACTTTATATTTTTTTAATAAAAATAAAAAATTTCATTTTTCTTCTTTTCTATTTTTTCTATTTTTTTTAAATCATTTTCTTCTTTTCAAAACTCGTGGTGAATATGATTAATTTATTAAATAGGAACAATAATAGATTTATAGATGATCTAATTGGTAATATTTAGTATATACTATTAATCAATTATATCAAGTTTCTCTTCCATGACTATTTCTTACTTTAATCAGTCCATTTCATAATGTTATACTGAATAATAGTTAATTTATAAAACAAATACAAATTAAAAAAAACTCACATCCTAATATATAATTTTTAAGAAGAAAAGGTGCGAATTTCAAAGAAATTCTGCTTCCTACTAGAAACAAAAGGATAGTAATTATCAAAGTTATAAAATCTTTTTGTAATTTAACCGATGAAAAAATAATTTGATTTGTTTGATTTACTATATATTCTTTTATTTTTAATTTAAATGGGCTAATTTTTCATTAATCAAGGAGTTGGATTACAAATATGAGAGGGAATAACCCAACCAGATCCTTTGGTCACCCAATCTACACTCAGATTCGACAATATTATGGGCTAAAATATTTGTCCCATTTTTAACAAAATTAAAATAGATAGTATCAAAATTAAAAAAAAATAATCATTTTTTCTTTTTCTTTTTAATATTTTTTTTTGAAAAAACAGGAAAAAAGGAAAAATGATTTTTTTTTATTTTATTAAAAAAACAAAAAATTATGGGGCAAAATGATGCAAATGGGTCCCTGAAGTGAACTTAGTGAGCAATTGAGTCCCTGAAGTTGAGTTGATTGAGCAATTGGGTCTCTCACCATTTTTTTTTTAAAAAATTATATATATATTTTTTTAAAATAATATTTTTTAATCAAAAAATATGACGTGGCAGATGACACGTCAGCACACTTGACGGCGTCACTGCCACATCAGCACAATTAACAGCTCCTTTAACGGCTTCTAACGGAAAGGACCCAATTGCTCAGTTAACTCCACTTCAGGGACTAAATTGCATATTTTTTCACTTGAGGGACCAATTTGCTATGTTCGCTCCACTTGAGGGACCAATTTTGTACTTTTACCTTTTTATAAGGATGATCATTTTCTAGGTTATCACAGGCAAGATTGTTTTGGTTTGCAAAATGACCAAGTCTTACTATCTTGAGTGGGATATTTGAAAAGGATAGAAATCAATAATGATAATTATAATAATAATGAAAGCTGTAATGAAAAGGAAGTTTTTTTTTTTCTTTTTGAAATCGTAATGAACATAAAGTTAACAAACCGGTTGAGTAAGTGTAATACTACTAAAAGTTGTTTTCAAAATCTAATCCATGTAACGTGGATTTTGTGATAATTATATCATCATCATCATAAGATAATAACAGTAGGATTTTATTTTTTTGAAGTGTTTTACCTTTTCAAAATGACGAAATCCTTGTATTTTTGAGGACATACTACATCCGCGTTAAAGGAGGGGGCTTAAGCCATACGTGCAAATGGAATTGAAATTTCCAATTTTTTTTTTTTTTCTTGAAGTGGAAGTCCGGAGCTTGATTTTTTTCTTGACTTTCAAAACGTAAGAGCTTCGCTAGTCTCATACGACATCAAAAGCGAAGACCCTTCTTCTTAATTTGGTTTTTCAAGTTTTAATTGGACCCTTTGCAAATTACAAAGTAAATATAGTTTTCAGTCAATGACTTTTTTGAGTTAAATTAAAATTAATTAAATTTTGGAAGAAGGAATAGGGATTGTCTTGTCTCTCTCTTAGACCTGGCAATTCGTGTTTCGTGTCGTGTTTACACAGGGTATAAACACATATTAGGTCTGACACAAACACGACGAAATTCAAACACGAACACGAGACCTGTTTATAAACGTGTACACGGGACACGACACGACATGACACGATTAAGTCGTGTAATAGGTCTTGACACGACACGACACGTTTGACACGATACAATCTTTCAAATATTTCAATTAACTAAATTATATATATAATTATATATATATTATATATATAATTAAAGATAATTTAATATATTTTTTTATAATAATTATTTGGGTATATTAGAAATTCAAAATATAAGTTATTTAAGGTTTTAATTAGACGTGTCTAACGTGTCGTGTAACGGGTTTTTCGTGTCATCGTGTTAACCCGTTAATTAAAACGTGTCACTCGTGTCTTAAACGTGTTAATCGTGTCTTGACACGATTACGACACGAAACACGATAATCTTAATCGTGTCCGACACAATTCAGACACGAGACACGATAAGCCAAACACGAACACGGCTAAACGTATCTCGTGTCGTATCGTGTCAGTACACGAATTGCCAGGTCTACTCTCTCTCTCTCTTCTTTTTTTTTCGTACTAATGGGTTTACACTTTACACACATTTTTGAGGCATCTTACTTTTCAATGATTTTTTTTTTACCTTTCTTATTCCCTTTTCCCATTTGCTTTGTCTACCATATATATATTTTTTTTTGTGAAATTTGTCTCCATATTTGCTTCTTCTTGGTTGAGGCTTTAATTAACACGACTGAATATTACTGTATATTTATTGTTGGAATTTCGTTTCATATTATACTCCTATTTGGTCACACTTTTTATCTTGCGTTGTGAATATATGAACTATATAATGTATGAGAAAATATTTGATGCAGTGACAGTGTATGGCTCCTATACACTGTCAGACAATTACATTGTGACACATCATTAAAAATGCAAAACAAATTTTAGTAGGCTCTTTTACATGAATAAATACAGTAATTGTCCCCGAACGGACACCCCAGTGGTTAAAGCTTGGGACTTCTTGTGAGAGGTTTCGAGTTCGAATCCTGAGGTGGGCAGGGTGGGATTATGGGAAAGGAGAGGGCTACCTCCTATTGTGTAGTCCATTTCAATATCATGTTCATGAGTAGCAAAAAAAATAAAATAATAAATACAGTAATTAATTTTTCTGCAAAAGTTTATCTGTAGACCGATAAAAAGAAGCCAACCCGGTAAGACGAAATGGCGGCATATAGAGCTGATGATGACTGCCATTATTTTGCTAAAGGTGGTGTTGATCAGAAATTGAATTCGAGTTTAGCCTTGAATATAAATTACTCCCTCTCATATCGTGACGAATTCAATCAAGATGAATGAGGTATTGCTCCACTTCAAGAGGTTTCGCCTTAAAGTTTCCTTACAATCGGATTTAAAGGTTACCAAAATAAAATCTGAAAATATTTAGACATGATTTACTTGTTGGTATCACTATTACCAGCCTTTCCATCCCTCAAGGCTTCAGCTATGTTAAACTTGGTGATGTTCCTCCTCTTAGGATTTTGACTCAAATTCTGGTCAGATTTGGATTGAGATTTTTTAGGATATTGATTGGTGTTCGATAATTAAGAATTCTAGTAGGAAAAAGATTATTTGGAGGCTAAGTTTGTGCTAGTATAAATAGAGAGTTTCACTATAGGTTTTTGTATGCTTGGAGAAAGATGTAGTCTAAGAGTTAGATTTGGGTAGAGACACCCTAAGGACAAAAGGATGATCCTCATGGGTGTGTGTGATTGTTTGCTGTGATGCTTGCTTTGGTAGATGTGATTGTTAGTTTGTAGAGACCGAGCGAGAGTGATCAAGATTAATTGGGTTTGGTTTAGGATTGATTGTTAGATTGGGTTGAGAGATTGAGTGAGAGTTATTCATAATTATGTGTTGATGTAATTTTATATAACTAGTGGATTTCTCTTCTCCTCCGTGGACGTAGGCAAGTTTAGTGCCGAACCAAGTAAATTCTTTTGTTTTGTGTGGATGTTTATTATTTTAATTGCTTCCGCTTGCATGGTTAATTTGCTAGATTATGGTTTGGGACAGCGGCGGAATTAGAAAATTTTTCTTGGGGAGGCCAAGATAGTAAGGCGAATTAATGAAAATTTTATTGAAATATAAAGAGATTTTATACCATTTCATTATCTACATAAACATATACTATCATTAGAGTGTTTATATAACTCATGAAAGAGAGTACTTATATAACTAATGAAAGATGGAGTTTTTTTTTGGCCATTAAACATGAAAGATGGAGTTAAAAAAAGGAGAAGTGTTTAATGAAAGGATAATTTTTAGTTTTTACATTAAAAATGGCAAAATGTTGAATTTTAAAAAGAACTAAATTTAAATTACTGTTTAAATTTAAAAAGAAATATATAAAATCTATTGAGTTTTTAAAGGATTATTACAATATATCTATTAATATGCTTTTTATAAGTTTATAAACTTTTAAGGGGGCAAATTATAATTTTACCATTTGATTTTCCTTTGAACGACATAAAACACAAGAAAGTTTTGTGGATTGGGGGGCCATGGCCCCTGCTGCCCCCCGCCAGTTCTGCTACTGGTTTGGGATATCCGGATTATAACACCTCCAATCGTTAGCCTCATGGGATGATCTCTTCTTATTCAGGCTTATCATATATAATTGGGTTGTTTTTGTTTTTACTTGATGTATATGGAAAATGGGATTGCAGATTCGAGCTCCTTGCCGGCGGTGTGAACAGTGGTCGAAAGGGAGATGGTGTTATAGAGAAACGGTTAGAGAAATTAATTACTCTATTTTTAAATAAAAAAAGTTATCATTTTTTTGAAAGAAAAAAAAAAGTTATCATTATTTATGCAAAAGGACCTAACAATATTTGTTTTGTATTTTTAATGATGTGTCACAATATGGTAGCCTGACAGTGTATGAGAGCTATACACTATTCTTTTTTTTTAGTGAATACAAGTGAAATCTCATTACATCCGAATAAATCTCTGGACTTTGCTACACGCCCTTCCATTTTGTCACAAACAATTTTTCCTCCTGATGTGTCCATTATACGCCAGGCTACATATTATCATTTTATTGGTTTCAATACACTATTTATAAATTTAAATTTTTCTAACCTTTAAAATAAAATTTTAATTTTAATTTGGGCTAAACTTAGTGAATTAGTTATATATTTTATTTCTAAAACCCTATAACAATATTATTAATTATGGAATTTATCCTTAAAATAAAAATAAAATTTTTAATTTGGGGCTAAACTTAGTGAAATTAGTTTTGTATTTTATTTCTAAAATCCTATAATAATAATTTATTAATTTTGAAATTTACCCTTAAAATAAAAATAAAATTTTAATTTAGGGCTAAACTTAGTGAAATTAAGACTAAACTTAATAAAAAATAATAAAAATAGAAAAAGAAAGAGAGAAGACACGTGACCTAACGTGTGATGGACACATCAGGAGGGAGTATTGTGTGTGACAAAATGGAGGGGCAAGAAGAATTATCCTAAATCTCTATATGCCCAAATATCTAAATGAGAATTAAACCCAAACTAAGAAACTACTATAAATAAACCATCTATCTACCAAATACACAAATAAATAAATTAGAAACTAAACTCACATTCCGTGAGACTTGACAGGACCTCATGGTCCAGGCACGATGCACCTACTAGTTGAGCTAACAACTCGAGTGCTTTCACTTATATTTTTAATTATAAAAAAACATTTATTATCTTGGTGAATGATATATTTATGGAAAATTAATAAAACCCTTTTTATTAACTAAAAGAAAAAAGAAATGTAATGCCACGTTATGTTGCTTAGAATTCTTAGGTCTTTTTTAGAGACCAAATTAAAAGGGTCCAAAACCCATTTTATCCTTTGAACAATCTAAAAAGTGTCAATTAGACTCCATAACTTCTACTTTTTACAATTTCACACTTATATATTTTAATAGGTTGACTAATATAACTCTTGGAAGTTCACGTAACGTAACAAATTTATGTGTCAGATTCTGGACAAATTATACATAATACATCAATGTCAAGGACTACATTATTAAGAAATCAAATTATTATAAGAGTAGAATTTGCAATAGCTTTTTTGGCCAAGTTGAAATTTGCAAATTTGAAATTTGCAATAGCCAAGTTGGCCAATTGTAGTATGATTTGAGGGTTAACATAGCCAAAATTAATAGTAGTGTATATGCTCGGTGAGATAAGAAAGGAGATTTACTATGATGATTATCCATATCAAAGTGGCAATAAAAAAAAATATTTTTCGACATAAAAAATATTCATTGCATCATTGGATTTAATGCAAAATCTGCAGCCAAAGTTGGTTTCCAAGATTTACTACAATGGCAATGGGGTTTCTCATAAAGATATTATATATACATCAACATCACAATTACTAACTCATAAAATAAAACAAAAACTATCACCATTCCGTTTAGAAATTCGAATTCCTAAACCCTTTAATTGAAAATCTATGTTCTAATCATCATCAAAGGTTTCCATTCATGATCTCTAGGCATATAAATTATCATTAATTACCAAGATGGTTGAGGAATCATTGTTGGCCATGGTGAGAACACAAAAGCTAGCAATTGATGGGAGTAGACATTCCGACGAACCACTTCCAATTTTCTTGTCCGAAGATTGTACGCAACCAGGCAACCTCCATAACCCAGATACACTAAATCAAGATCAAAGGGGTGAAGAGCCAGAGGGAAAATGTAGAAATTATCTTTGGGAATAAATCTGTTGAGTTCATCCTGATTTGACCAAGAATCAGAAAATCTAATCCTGTATTCCAAACACCATTCTTGAGCATCGTAATTTGAAAGTACCCAAACGCACAAATTTCTCGGTCCTTGACAAGTATCAGTAACCTCAAAGTAACGAAAACGGCCACGAGACAACCCCAGGAGAGATAAGTGCTCGCTTTCCTTGCCGTCCGGCAAGTTCATCAGGCGGAGGAGTTGGCCGGAATCCTTGTCGGGATTGTAAGTAATGATTTTACCGTGGCGAAACTCTAGCCAATGTAAATTCCCATTGTAATCCAAAACAGGGGAATCTGTTTTGATGGAATAGCCAGGAACAGGGATGAATCATTGAGCAATTCCATTGTCCTGTTTGGGAAGAGAAAGTTTCCAGTTGTAAGGAATTATCGGAATCGGCTGCCGGAATCCGAACAAGGTTAAAGTCATTGTCTTTGCTTATGAAACCGATTGCGACTGATTGCAAAGATTTGAGAGGTTTTGGGAGAGAAATCCATTGCCTGGTAAATGGATTGCAGATGTAATAATTTTTCTGCCAGTAAAAGGATTCAGAACAGAGCAACAAACCGTTGCTGGAAGCCAGGATCTTAATGGGGCAATCCTGTTCGGAAGGAAGGAAGTTTAAAGAAAACCCTGGTAATGTGAAATCCTGGAATTGATTCAGAGCCACTCGGTCGTCTATCATGCTTGATGGAAGAATTCTTACTTCGAACAAGTATCGGAAAAGAAGATTCCATGGTTGGGAATCTTGAGAATCTTGGAAAGTTCCATGGTTGATTCTGTTTGCGTAAGAACGGGCGAAAAGAGGGTCAGAAATAAGGGTGAACCATCTCTTAGAGACGCATTTGAACATGAAAATGTGTTTGATTGGGAGGCGTTGAAGGATCTCGATCAAAAGCCAATCAGGAACAATGGCGTCATCAAACAAAAGTTGTTCTTCTGTCATTTTGATCAACCCAACAAGACATCAATTGTCATTTTTCTAACAGGGAATTATTTGATTTTCCCTGAAGAAAGAGTTTCATATTTGCTATTGCGAATTGAATGGTGTGGGTAGAGAAAGCTTTATATCCTTAGTGAAGTGATAAAAATTTAATGGTGTTTACTCTCACCTCTAATTCTAGCCTCCTTAAATATAGGGTCCCTTGCAATTCGTAAGGATTTGGCATCTAAGGAAAATGCTACAGCTTCATGACACCAAATCATTTTATGGCCTCATATATGATTAGTCTTAATTCTGGTTGAAAATTGAAAATTAATGTTCAGTTTAAGTCATAGCACCTTCTCAAAACAAGTAAGTAGTAAGGACTCAACAATTACTTGTTCAATTTAGTCATAGCACCTTCTGAGTGGTAAGTGTCTCGTTCTAGTTTAAGCAGGTCACAGGTTCGAGACCTTACATCCACAACTGCCCCGTTGGTAGAGTCGAGTCGAGTTTTGAAAAGTTCGAGCTCGACTTGATGGAAAAACTCGAAGCTCGAAACTCGACTCGAACTCGTTGAACTTCTATTTTTCAAGCTAGCAACATGGCAAGAATTATGGCATTCTTGTGTGAAAACTACTATTTTACCAGGACATTCTGTACTAAATCCATGGAAAGTGTAGATTTGATTTGGAGAGTATGTATATATGATTACACTTGAAAAAGGACTCCCTCTTGCTGCTACCTTTGAAGCTACCGAACCCTACCAATTCCTCTAAACCATTATTACAGTAGTAGGAGATCATTTAAGTCGTACTCAAATGGTTTCTTGGTGATTATGCCCTGATAAAATTTTCCGTACTTTTCTGTCTCATTTATAAATCCATTAGACTTTTACTTGCAGAATTCAAATCTAAATAGGGTGAATGAAGTGGCCGAATCTGAATCGCTAAAAAAATTATACTTAAAAGAAGTCTCTCCAAATAACCTAGCTAGTACTACTATATATTTGTTTTCTCCTCATTCATGTGGTCTCTTTGCATCTACCAATTTTGACAAATGTGCAAAATTGAATCTAGATTCCAAGCCTAAAAACCTTGGAAGGCCTTAAAACTTAGCACTATATAAAATTTGCAAACCTAACTGTCAGATACGTATCTAATCCTGTTTATGTACTTAAAAAGGTCTCTCCAAGTAACCTAAGCTAGTACTACTACCAATTTTGACAAATAATGTGCAAAATTTACCCCCTTATTTCCTTAGTTGGCACTTGGCAAACAATAACTAGTATCATTCATATTTCATAGGTGGATGATGTGAATCTAGATTCCAAGCCTAAAAGCCCTTAAAACTTAGCACTATAAAATTTGCAAACCTAACTGTCAGATACGTATCTGATCCTGTTTATGTACTTGTCTAATTTCTTCCCTATTTTTTCTTTTTCTTAAAAAGAGAAGAAAAGAAAACATAGACCAAATTAATCACCAACTGCTTGATATCAGAATTCCAAGAATAATTAAGCAAGTTGCCATGAGCCATGGGGGCCATATCACAATCTTATGGGGGGTTGTCCAAACAAGAACAGAGAGATGGAACCAATCAAGCAAGCAAGCAAGCTTAATCTAATTAATATCGAATCAACCCCATTTGTTCAACAAAAGATTTGGATAGCCACATGTCTGTCTCTACCCTTTAAATGATGAGACAGAGAGAGTGACCATTTTCTTTTTCTTTTAAAACATGTTTGAGCTAAGACCCTTTATCTTAACCAGAGTACCCAAAATATTTACATGGGGCATCTCCAAATTTTACATCACATAAAGAGGAAAAGGTGAAATTCATATATACTTGGAGACCCATTATTTGTACTATAAAATGCTATATATGCTAGTATTAAACAATAAGCAAAGGATACATATGGGTCCAGGGCCCTTCCCACTTATATTACACATGATTTAAAAGAGAAATTATTTAAAAACAAACAGTACTCTACTCCACACTTTATATATTACACAAATTTAAGTCTTAATCTCCTAACTTATGATCATGGTATTAATTAGTAGTACCATTACATAGAAAAGAGCAAAGCAAACTGTAAATCACAGAGATAATGATGATGATCAAGGGATACCGATGATGGGGAAG
Source organism: Corchorus capsularis (assembly GCA_001974805.1). Classification (NCBI taxonomy): domain Eukaryota; kingdom Viridiplantae; phylum Streptophyta; class Magnoliopsida; order Malvales; family Malvaceae; genus Corchorus; species Corchorus capsularis. The sequence goes on from AWWV01008279.1 coordinate 30,677, forward strand.
AAAGGAACATAGTAGCTAGAAGGTGCAAGGCCCCATTCTGGTGGCAGAGGCAGATCAACGGTCTTAGATGAACCGATTTCAGTCGGGGCTCCACATTTAGCATCTTGGGTAGCCAAAGGGCATGAAGTGGAGAAGGTGAGTGGGGTGGAAATGGCGCAGGAGTCTAATCCATGGGCCTTGACAACAGTTGACATCAAGTTCTTCTTCCTCCCATAGAGCTGGTTGGGACCACCAAGGAGCCTGGCTAGGCATTTTTGAGGTGTTGAGGTACTCTTAGTTTTGTCTGATGGAAGCTCAAACTTGAATGAGCCATCTTCTTCTGCGGTTGCTGTAGCCAATTTTTTCACTTGAGCACACTTCACTTGGACCATTATGCCTGAAACCAAAAATATGGTCAATAAGTACAACTCAAAACAAGTAAAGCTTGCAAATTGCTAATTATTAGAAGTTGAAAGATTAGTGGGAAATTATAGTCAAATACTTAATACTTAATGTTACCTGAGTAATCATAATCATGTTTGCAGTCAAGGCAGGAGAGTTTGCCCTCAAGAACTTGGGAAGTGGAGAGCTGAATCCTGGCAAGAGCAACCAGGAAGAAGAGTGCAGTAATTAGCAGTGAACGAAGTGCCATTATTGTAAGGAAAGATAACACCAAGAAAATTTGAGAATGGATGGAAATGAGAACATAATGCAACTTATATAACTATAGTAGCGAAGGGGGTTGAATAATTAGCTAAGACCTTATTAAATGAAGGAAACAAAGCCTGAGTTTGGTAGTTGGTGCTAATTTACTACTGCAGTAATGAACTAGCACGAGAAATCCCTTATCTTCTTGCAACATAACAAATGTTAATTTTGCATATCCTTTCTCGAAAACACCAACCAAAACTTAATAATTAACTGTGCAGGACAATTATTTGATACACTGTCATTGACTCATTGGAGTTTTCAAACTCCACAATTAATAAGTAAATAATTGCCATATGAATTGCAAAATGCGACAATTAACCCCCTCAACTTCCCAAATTCATTCAACATAATTAACCCCTAAACTTCCCAAATTCAAGACATTTTACCTCCTAATAAAGGGGTAAATTATCCTAAATTTGGAAAGTTCATGGGACAAAGTGTCCTTAATTAACCCCATAATTCAGGCTAACAAGCCTATACATATACAGCTAGAGGACCATTCTGTACATTAGATTTAGACATTTATTTTTCTGTGAGCAGAGTAGTTGAACAAATCTGATTTTAAAGTTCATTAACACTTTACTTTATCGAGCAAGAGAGGAAAAATGATCAGAAATAAGCTATCGACATGATCAAAGAAGAGAGCTAGCTAGCTAGCTAATGTGGTTTGTTAAATTTATTTATTTATGTAATAATTGCTATTAAGATTGTTTTTTTTTTTTTTTTTGCCATAGAATCCTTAGACATATAGCTACTTTATTTTTAAAGTAATTGGTTAATTATGATTTTGTCTTTTGAGACATAGGGTGCATCACATCCATGATCCATCCCACGGTCTAACTTCTAACCTATTCTAACTTATAAGGTATAGGATTCGCATACTTTCTAAGACTGATTTATTGTTTTAATGATTGACGTGTTCTATTTTTTTATCAAGAAAAAGGGCAAGCTACTTATCGGCAAGGTTTTTGAAACTGGATCGGTAAGAGAGAGGTTCGGTTATCGGTTTGGCCGGTCGGACTGGTTCAACCACCGATCCGATCCTTTAAGGGCAATTGAGCCTAAAAAAAGAAATTTATATCCAATAAATATAATATGTTGCATAATAATGACATAAAAAGCTTTGTAGTGAAGAGGTTAAGTAGTTTATGTCTTTTTTATTATGTTATGGGTTCAAATCTCATCACATACAAAACCATTTTCAAAATTTAAAATTTGAATTTAGTCAACATTTACTAAAATCTAGTCGTTGACTGACCAAAAATGCCTATGTTTTTCGGACCGGACAGGCCTCTGGTCTGGTTTTGAAAACAATGCTTTTCGGGTTTCGAAAACAATGCTTAGCGGTGATCGGTCCAAAGAAAATGTTTCAAGTCTACAAGAAAATGTTTCAAGTCTACTTTATATTGATTTAAGTGTGTCAAAGGTGAGTGTGCAAATTGAAGGGGAAAATGGTATCAATTTTCACTTAATTATAGTATATGATTACCAGTCAAAAGATATAAAATTATTAAAAAAAAAAGGTCATATGATATTATCTTGTTAGGAATTTAATCCAAATTATTTAGAATTTGGAAAATTAGTTTGGTAATTAATTAATTAGTTACTTGTCTTCTAAATTAAGGTAGAGTTTTTACAAGTTGAAGAGTTTGTTTTGAATGAGTAAGTAGTTTTTATTTAGGTTTTTTGTGTGAGAGAAAGAGTTGTGTTGTTATGACCCATGAGTACTTTGGGTTGATTAAATTGAGTGTTTAGTGGTGAGATTGTTATGATTGGTGATTGTAATTGATTAATTTGATAGTGGAGATTTGTGGTACAGGTCCATAAAAAAATTTTCTTTGTTGTTTCCGCTATAAATATTCGTTTGATTAATTCTTGGAATATCGGAAGTTACAACAGATCTCACTTGATTATCTATACTATATATAAAAGTATGAATAAGGGGAAACTTTATGTTTTCCGATTGTACCCTTATTTTTAAAATATATTTCCAATTGTACCCTTTTTTTTAAATATATTTCTAAATTGCCATTGCAAAATAATATTTTAAGTATTCCATTTTTTTAATCATAAATTATTCGATTATTAATTATTAGATTATATAATACGTATATTAAATTATAAGAAAGTCAATTTGGCTTTGTGTTTCCAACGTTCTATTTAATTTTGCCTTTTGTCTTTGTTTCCAATTTCATATGAAGGTTATAAAAGTCTCAATTTCATAAGAAGTACCAAAATTTGATAGAAGGTTATCAAATCTCATAGAGTGGTTATCGAAATTTCATATAGATCAGATTATCAAAATTTATAGGAAGATTATTAAAATTTCATAGTGTTGTTATCAAAATTTCAAAGCGAGGTTATCAAAATTACATAATGTGATTATCAAAATTTCATAGAGGGGTCAACAAAATTTTATAAAGAGATTATCAAAATTTCATAAAGAGGTTATCAAATTTTCAAAATGTGATTACAAAAATTTCATAGTGGTACTTCTGGGGAGGTTATCAAAATTTCATAGTATGGTTACCAAATTAGGAAGGTTATTAAACTTTTATTATGGAGTAATCAGAATTTCATGGAGGATATCAAAATTTCATAGTTTAGTTTTCAAAATTTCATAAGAGGGTTATCAAAATTAAATAAGGAGATTAACAAAATTTCATAATGAGGTTATCAAAAAATCATAGGGAGGTTTTATCAAAATTTTATAGGAAGATTTATTAAAATATCATAACGAGGTTATCACAATTTCATAGTGTGATTATCAAAATTTCAGAGTGTGATTACTAACAATTCATATGGAGGTTTTTAAATTTTCATAACGTGGTTATCAATATATCATATGGAGGTTATCAACATCTCATAGTGTTGGTTATCAAAATTTAATATTAAGGTCTTCAAAATTCATAGGGAGGTTAACAAAATTTCATAAGAAAGGTTAAAAAAATTATAAAAAGGTTATCGAAATTCCATAGTATAATTATTAAAATTTCATAGGAAGATTATCAAAATTTCATAATGTGATCATAAAAAATAGTGTAATTATCATAATTTAATAGAGTGGTTATCATAATTTCATATAAATATTTCATTTAAACATATTGGGTCACGTGCAACGCACGTGAAAGTTAAAACTAGCAGGGACGTACCTATAGGGGGGCAGGCAGGGGCCATCGCCCCCCTAAAATCTTGCAAACCCCAAATAGGGGTGGGATTATTATACCATGGCCCCCTAATTTTTTTTTTTTTGCTCAAAGTGACCCCCTTAAAATTAAACGTGCCCCTTCCAAATTTCCTTATACTTCTATATATGAGTTACATGGGCCATGTATTTGTATAGCTTTTAGATAAAAGTAACTTATTTTGGCCCAATTTAAATTTTAATGGATAAAATAAAAGTAATTTATTAAGATCCAAATCCAATATTTGATAGGTTAAAGAAAGTTATACTTTAATTTGTTCTTATTACAATAAGGTGGAATTCTCATATATATGATTAAAATTATCCTTTTACAAAAAGTAGAAGGATTAAATTGTTACATATATATTATAATGCCAAAAAAATTTTTGCATTATAAGTAGCCATAACCCTAAGCATATCGTATCATAAGTATTTTTTTCTCTTTTTACAAGTTTCAAGAGAAACAAATCAAAGTAAAGCATTCAAGCATGATTTACAAAGCATCAAATTTATAAGTTGATCACAACAACAATTGCATCTTGGATTTATATTTATATTATTTTTGTTTTGTATACTTTATTTAACAAAAGTATTCTATATTTATTCAAAAAAAAATTCAATATACTTCTTCGCCCCCCTTCAAAAATTTCCTGGGTCCGCCCCTGAAAACTAGTATATATATACATATATATATGCTCATATAAATTCTTGATGGATTATTTTGCAACTTTTTAGCAGCCTTATAAGTACTACTATAATTTAGCTAGGTTAAAAAAAATTTCTATGACAATCAATATAAAGTCCGTATAAGGTAGGTTTGGTTTAGTCATTTAAGTGCCAATAAATGGAAGGGGAAAAGGTGTATACTAAAAGGTGAAAACCCTAATAAATGTCATTTTATAAGCTTAGCCAAAAGGACAATGGAGTTCAATGTCGATTAATATTTATACTATATACTAATTATTTTGTTGATGTTTTTCACTTTGGGCTTTTGGCATAATATAAGACGAATAAAAAGGAAAAAGAAAACAAAAAAAATACTATATAGAACAAAGAAGCTTCTTAATTATGTTGAATAAAATTGTGTTAAAAATCGAAATTTTTAATATGTCAAAGCTGCTTTTACCTTTGGCTGTGCAAATGAAATGAGGCATAAGATGGATCCTTTTTTAATTGAAGATCCAATAGGGAATTCTCCTGACCACAAAGATAAAAAGCCTTGGATTAAATGTTGTAGGGTAGCATTGAGAAAACTTTCCTCCAGCTAAAAGATACTATATATTGTACCCTCTCAAAAAAAATTAATTAAATTTGACAATTTTAAACCCTACTTTGCTTTGTATATATAGTATACATAATTACATATATAATCCAAGGTTATCCTCTTACAACGATCCCAATTAAGATTTAAACTCAAAACACTTAATATTTAGAATATGTTTGGGATATTAGATATATATTGTCTTTAAGAAGGCATTTTGCCTCCTTTTGTGATTCAAAACATTAATTGCATATATTGCTACAAAATTTCCTTGCAGTACTTGCAAAGTCCTGTGTGCTGCTGGCCCTCAACGTGATCTCTCTGACCACTAATTATTAACTACACGGCAACCATTTTTTCTCTGCTAGATTTCATAATAAGTTGTTCTGGTTTTGGGGTCCCTAAAGAGAGTTGAAAACCTAACAAAAACCCTAATTTTAATATGTAGTTATCATATATAATATCATCACAAAACAGTAGTGTCGACATGGAAAAACCACACCCAACAATCTATTTTTCGCAAACATCTATTGGTCATAGCCAAAAAGGACTTATTACACGACAAAACCACTTGAAATTTAGAATGTAAATTTTTAATCAAGTACGGGATACATGATCTTATTATTCAATTAAATAAATATAATATATATTCATAAAAGGGTACATATGTTTCATCTTTTTAATTAATCTCTCGCTTATAAAGCCAAAATTTTACATTGACGTGTATAGATGATCTTTTTCTTTCTTATAAATTCTAAGGGGATCACAAGTCATCCACGAGAAAGTGCACATGCATTACCCAATAGCATAATTAAATTCTGTAAACTAATTCGTCCCTAACATGTGTGACTGCTATACTAAATAAGGCGATACATATGCATATATATATGAAGTTTAGCTCAAAGAATATATATATATATATATATATATATATATGCATAAAGTTTGAGTAATCAATTTTTATGGTGATAAAGTAAAGGTGTAGCTAGGAACATTCTTCACGTTTTCTGAAAATTTTTATGGTTATTATACTCACGTTTTGTGAAATTATGAGACAAAGAAAATAGATAAGAGAAGCCGGTAGATTAGATAAATGAATTTAAGAGAAGCATTCTTTTCTTGTTGTATGTATATGTTTTGCCAGATATATAAGACCAAATCGAATGTCCTTAAAAGGACCTTTGCTTAATATTATATTATATTTTATTTTATATGCATGTATGGTGGTGACAAAGCTAACTAAAAGCAATGCTTCTTAAATTCTTCAAGATATATAATTTTTGGAGAAATTGTGATTTCAGATCAAAAACCCAACTTGCTAATTATGTCATTTTCAAGTGGGTTTTCATTCATATGAAATGTTCTCTCTTAATATCCATATATGCACGTTAATGTATATTCTGCCTTAACTATTACGACGTTGATCCTTAACGCTTGATATTTTTGGCCCTCTCAAACATTATATATATCTAAATTTTAAAGGATTTAAGCCACTATGTATATCTAGTTACGACAATGTATTCTATATTAATTAATCTCAATTCTCAATTCATTTGCTTTTTATATTATATAAGATAAGATAGCCTGACCACAATTCAGAATGTTCAAGGTTTTTTAGTGCATTGCTTTTTTTTTTTTGGCAACAAAAGTAGTTGATTGCTACCTAGTCCTTTATTGTACGAGAGAGAGAGAGAGGAGAGAGAGAGAGACTACGGGTGAAAATATTCTCTAAAATTTGTAACTTATAAAAATAAAAATTTCGTTTTAAACCACAAATTTTCATATCCATTTGAGTTGGGTTAACCTAGCATTATTATGATATGATATAATAATATAAATAATTCTATTTGAGTTGGATTATAAAATATTATTATATATGAGGGTAAAATTCTTTTTAAAAAGTTGTTTTTTTGAGTAAAAGTTGTATCATGACCATCTATAAAACCCACTATTTACACTTTCCAATTACATTATTGCAGCACATAAGTTTTCTTTATTCATAAGATTCAAATTCAAAACTTTGTTTAAGACAAACAAATATATTTGAACTATTTATGGACAAATTGTTTATATTGGAATTTCAGGCCCTGACAAAAAAAATGTATGGTGAAAAATAATTTTGGTTGATAATTACTATAACCTTATGCAACTGTTAATTATATATAGTGCAGCTTTAGCTTTAGTTTCTCCAGAAAAGTAGATGGATTATTATTAATTCATGGTACTTAAGTCTCGTGGAGATGAAGTATGGAAACAACTTTACCCTCTGCCCTTCTCATAGTATCTTATAAGGCAGCATGCATGTGATCATAGCACAATTTTGAACACTGTTTATGTCAGAGAAGTGCCATTAAGTGTTTGTCTTAAGAAGGGTCCCTCTCAATTACCCAGAATTTGGAAATTCTATCCAGCAAGGTATCCTACCCTACCAAGAAACAGCTTCAATTTCTAATTTGACTATGTACAATTTTTCCTCTTGAATTTCTCTACTATTACTTCTTTTCATTTTCAACTTCTTGGCAGTTGGCTGGCACCTTGCATATCCTCAGTCTTTGTTGATATAGTACCATTTCTCTTTCCTTCATATTTTTTTTACCCATTAACCTATCACTTCTTGACCTGAAAGAGAGGGAAATTAATTTCTCTGCTTTCATACCCCAAAATCTCATGTTTCTTGTTAACCAATTAGATGAAAAGCTCAAGAGCAAAAATTCTTGACATGTTTCGTGTTTGCGATGCATTCAAAGTTCAACTGCTAAACCAAAACCACATGGTTTAACCTAATTGTTCGTCCAAATTGATAGTACCATGCAATAATTGCTTCCTCCCAACCAAAAACACAATAAAAAGAATGAGTTGTGACTTGTGACTATACAAGCAAAGAACCACAAGTGGACATATGTTATTCTGCAGAGACAAATACAGCATTGATGTGGAAAATCAAAGTCAAATATATATATTCTGCTAACTAGTTCAAACTCTCTATGTTGAATATTCCAGTCACCATGATTTAAGGTTGAGACCTGAATCTTCTTTTTCTTTCTCCTGATGCATAGTTCAAGATCTCATGACAAAGCCAACTGATTGATTATGAAAGAAAGATCAGTCAAATGAAGTATGGGGTAGCATTCATACTAAAAAACTACAGTCTTCAAATATTTGAACACTCAATTTCGTTTTCAATTTGAAATCCAAAAAGAATAGAAGCTTCTCCTCCCCTCTATAGCTCTCCTAAAAGAGAACATGAACAATCTCTCAAGGAGAATACCTTCTACCTAAGTTGCCTTTCCATTTGTTTCACCCCAAGAGTAAAGTACTTCTTTTCCACATTGTATTACAAAAGTGTAACTGCCAGACTAGATCTACATTATTAAACCAGAGTTGTTAACATCTTACAGCCGATTGAAACTACATAATAATTGCCACCCCCAACCTACACAAAAATGTTGCCACTGGCCAACCAAGTGAGTCCCACAGGCGTATACAGCAAATAAATGAACCAAATTAAGTCTAGCAGAACATGTTATAGTACACCGCAGAGCACTTTTTCTATGGAGAGGGTCAAAATGGAATTCCTAGCCAAGTCCTTATAAGAGTACCTTAAGGCCTCTCAGCATTAAAATAAGTGAAAACCAACTGCACTGGTGACCTCCCCCAAGTTTCATCTGTTGTGGTTTAAGAATCTGAATCAAAGTTGAAATGAACTACCTCATTGTTTTACTATTTGCCCTATGACCTAGTCAAGAAGATGGGTCTTAAAAACAACAAAAGATTCTATGTATGCCATTCAGGAAGCCAGCTCTGCATCTTCAATACGTAGTTTCCTTCTACTTATCATATCAACGAACTTTTACCCAGGAAAAAAGGGTCAGCATGCAAGACAAGGACTTCTATTCACAAAAGACAACTATCAAAGCCTACCAAGGTAAAATATATAGTAATACCTTGCAGGGCTAAATGCCTGAATACCTCTGTGTGTATCCTTCAAATCTTAAGCTGTCAAACCTACCTCAACTGGGTGGAACTCAAATTCAATTCAGTTGCATTTGTTTTTGTTTTTATTTTCTCCTAGGTTATGCGATACTAACCAGATATATAGGTAATGCAATTCTGTGCCATTTTCAAGTTACAATTACATCATACTTACATATGCAGTCAAACTTAGATCGCTAATAGTGATACGCAATGGTAGATTGATGCATTTCTTCAAAGCATTTTATGAAACCACAAATATACCATTTAATATATAAGCCACTGATTCCATTTAAAAACAGTATATATAAGCTATAAATGGATACGTCTAAAGCGTTATATATACAAGATGAAAGAACATGAATACAGGTAACCAGTGATGAGATTTTTGTTTCTAGCGTAACCACATGGGACATTTCCCCTTTCCCTTCTTCGAGATAATATGTGCATTTAATGAAACTAAATTGCGGAGGGTTGTTCAACCAGATCCAAATTTGATCATGTTAATTGAAAATAAGTAGATGAAAATCTAATAGGAGAGAGGGAGAAAAACATGCGATGCCCGTGATTAGAATTTAAAGGTCAATAATTAAGGACATCAAAGTCATTCATCTATTTAGAATATAAGGATTGTTGTGCACAAAGTGAGCCTCAGGTATAAAAAGAACTTACAGAAAATTGAATATGGAAGGTAAAATAGAAGAAGAATCAAGATTCCAAGACTTTTACTTCAGTATTTACTCAAAGTTACAAATGCAGAAAAAAGATAAAGACAGAGAACAAGAAGATAGAGAAAAAAGGGGCTATTCAGTTACCAAGTTCAAGAATTTAACAGTGACTCAAATTCCCATTAAAATCAACTGTAACAAACCTGTAATCAGAAAAGACTGCATATCTGTATAGACTAAACCCTAGAATTGTTACAATTATGTAGAAGGTCCAACTATATACACTAGAGGCCACATATAAGTTAGCAATACACCTTACAACAGTTAAATTAATCTAATTTTTTATCTAATAAGTTATAACTTCTGCATTATGTATCTAATATGGTACTTTTCCTCAGATCAAAGGATTTCTAATATTCTATATTGTTGAGAAATCATTAGATCAATAACTTGTCTTCCAATGAGGATAATGTTACTTGAACCAACTCAATTGATGACAGACCAATACCATAATTTTTTCTTTTCTTTTTAGCAATTTATTAGCTACAAGCAAAGACTAGTTTTTACAGTCCAACAGATGCTAAATGAGCTGCATCTATGTTTAGAAGATTTGTCTAGGAGAAGCTTCAGGAATAATTAACTCTATCCTCTAAACATCAGGAGTTCATTCAGATCATCCATTCTAACCGAGTTAGCTACAATGGTTAGGACTTAGTATGAGTCCTAATACATATAAGAGTCCCACAGACGTCCTTTCTATCGTCATAATAGTTTATACAATAAATAACTGGTGAATTGAACGTGATTTTATCCTCTAAACTTCAAAAGCTTCCTTTAATCGCCAGTCTTACTTCAGTTTCCAGACCAAGGTTAAGACCTATAGGAGTTGCATTCAGTAAATAACTAATATTAGAGGTTCTAAAAGATGCATGTACCGGTTTCATCAAAGCTTTTACATTACCTATAGGTAGAGACACTAATAGCAACTTAAAAGCTTAAAGAGAAGCTTTTTAGTTTGTCTTATTAGATCATTATAGCTATAACTTCCATTCTTGTTTCAGTTAGCATTGGTATCAACTTAGACCAAGATTTATTAATTGAACACCCAGATAGGAAACTACAAAACCAACCAACCAACCTAACATCATTTTACCAAACAGTATTAGACCCCTTCACAAAGCAACATATGAACCATAAAACCAACATCTTAATGCAACAAGGAATGTTCGAAGCTAATCTATCAAACCACCAAGGAAAGCCAAAACCTAGCTTTCTCCAATCAAGACCTCCTCGCATTTAACTGGTTCCTAGATCCCTAACTCCCATGCACTGTCATTTCAACAATAAAAATCAGCATAATATAGCACCAGAAGGTGCAATTATACCTCAAACTACTTAAACAGTATGGAATGATATAACCGAAGATAGACCTGCCCTGTTACCATAATTTAGCAAAGATTAATTTAACTTTAGCAGCTGAGTTAATTCTCTGATGACTTCATAACACGCATAAAGAAATTTACTTTCAAGCTTCTAAATTCTTACATTATAATTTCTACTATATTTCTTTGTTCTGTTCTATTTTGTTTCCTACATCTAATTAGAAAAATAAAGAAACTAAACAACATAACAAAGGAGAATTAGATGACATTAAAAAAAATCTATATTTGAATACATTAATCAAATACATATATATTTATCCATATCCAACAGTCAATAATCAAAACCTAGATATAAAATTAAGATAAAAAAATCAAAAGAGAAATCCTTCCTCAATTAATCAAGAAACCCAGTTTGTCTCCAAACAGCATTCCTTACCTGCCTTAGATCCCTCCCTTTAAGGGTTCTTCCAACACCTTCAAGCACGGAGCAAGCCAACATTGGTGACTGCGCTAAACTCCTGGCTACAATCTCATGCGGCGGCAACATTTCCCCTTCTTCCTCCACGTCCACGTCGTAAACATCGTCAAATTCTCGATTCTTCTTCATTGTTTTCGCCAGTATCGGAACGTTAACTGGCGCCGACTGATGAAACCTCCCTGACGAGGAAGATGAAACTATTGGGATTCGTTCTTGCGGTGGCTTCGGAATCAAAGGGATTAAACGCGAAGACGACGACGAAGAGGATGCTACTGACGTGGCAGGGGAGGAAGAGGATGCAGAGGTTGAAATTGAGGGTTTTTGATAAAAATGGGAGTGCGGGCGAGAAGGGTCGCGGATGGCGGCAAGGATTCCAAAGTTCTCGGACTGAGGAAACGCTTTATGTTTACGGGGGCTAGAAGAAGGAGAGGCTGTTTGGTGGAGGGGATTTTGGAAGCTGCCGACGGAGTTAAAGCCGTTGCCGTTGTCGGAGAAGTCGCCGGAGAAGAAGATATCGTCTTCGTTGAGTTCTTCCGCTGCAGCGGAAGAGGGGGAAGGGTCTTCGGATGGAGGAGTATGGGGGTAAATGCCGAGGAACCGGTCGGTTGAAGGGGATTTGGGGTGGCGGAAGCGGGAAGGTCCATTGATGTCCATGGCAGGCCTGAGTCGGGTCGGGTTGTTCATTGGTCTCTTTTTGCTTTTTTGTGTATGAAAGGAAAGAGTGACGTGGAAAAGGGTATTATTGGGGGATTTCAAGCGATAAGAATACGAGAGAAAGTCGGTCGCTTTTTCTGGGGTATATATATCAGGAGATGTAAGCATATCTGGATTTCGATTTGATTTTGGAAATGCCAAAAATAGGTTAACCTTCTTTTTTGTCCTTTTTTTTTTCCTCCCTTTTCTTTTTTTTTTTTTTTTTTTATTATATATATATGGTGGAAACAAAACATACTAGAACTTGAAGACGAATTAAATGGCTCTAGGCCAGACTAGGCTCATGGCATCGGCTAGGAGAAGCGATGAAATCCCTTGTGGTGGAGTATCAAAAGTGTGTAACCCCAAAGCTAGGTGATCAAAATGAGTGGTCATCCAATCCGCACAGGTATTAGCTTCTCGATAAATATGTTTGATAGAACACCGCCATGGTCTTTTAAGGAGCTTTTGAATTGCATCCAAAAGTTTGGAGTGAGGCCCTGATGTAGTATGAAGAGAATTTATCTTCGCAACTGCCGAGAGTGAATCCGTTTCCAGCTCAACTTCTTTGAAACCTTTATTCCAGCATAGTAACAAACCATGATAAATCCCCCATAATTTAGCCATCATTATGGTAGAGAAACCGACATAGTAAGTGAAGCCACCTAACCATTTCCCTTGCCTATCTCTCACAACACCACCAGCAGCTGCTATACCAGGGTTACCTCGAGCACTTCCATCGACATTGACTTCCACAGAAGAATCCAAAGGTGGAAGCCAACCGACTAAGAATTCATGTTTTAACCTGCGGTCAAACTTACAAAGAATATCAAATGCTTCCTTGGCACGAGTTAAAATAATTTGTTTACTATTGACCGGCCAAGTGAAAGTAGAATCATGGAGCAAACAAAAATTTAAATTTAAGACTTGAATTGTGACTTTTTACATCACATTCACATATACTCCTATGAGATATGACTCATGTTTGTTAGTTTCGTGTTGCTCTACAATGAGAAATTAATCATCAATTACTAAAATGAATAGAGAATTAAGAGATCAAACTAATTGAGGATAATTGAGGAAATAATCAAGTAATCAATTAGAATGGGATTACTTGGAATATATGCTAATCAAGAAGAACATTTAGTTTTAGAACCTGTTTGAAAGTCATAAAAAGATACAAAGTCTTTCGTAAGAAAGTATTTCCTATGAAAAGTTTTCTCTCAAGAAAAATATTTAGAGTGTTTTCTAACCCTCTAAAGTTTAACTTAAATCCTTTGGAGAATGTTTTCAAATGTTTGGATTATTATTTTTTTTTATCAATTTGGTTGGATTATTTTAAAGTGTTTGGTTGTTTTTTTTATTCATAAAAATTTTTTAATAGGATTATTATTTTCCTACGAAAGCAAGTGAAGTTATTAAAAACATTTCGAATATATTCAAAATTTTAAACCTTGGATCGTTGAGGTAATTTTGTTTCAAAATCAATTTCAATTAAAAAGTGTCAAAATATTTTCTGTGAAAATATTTTCACACTTTAAGAGAAATAATGGGTAACTGACCCTAAGCTTTCAAATGATTAAATTACCGAAACATTCTAAGTTCTTTACTACCCATACTTTTAATAAGAAAGTGATTAAATTCTATCTAAACAAAAAGGACTCTTAATGTAAGGGCCACCTCTACTATAAATAGAAGGGTCATCCCACACTCATTTTCATCGTATTTTTTATTGTATTGAAAAAAGCATTATAGAAAGATTCAATTTTTCACTATTAAAAACCATAATGAAAGATCAAACCTTGATCTTGCTTAAAGGAAAGAGAGGAAGAATAAGGAAGGAACCAGAAATTTTTGTTTGGAGGGGCAAAAGTTTTAACTTCTTATCTTTGTTTACTAAAAATTCATCATATATCTTACTTCTTGTTAAGCTCTAACTAAACGTACATCTATAGTTTAAAGAGATTCTTTATAAAGTTATAGCGTTATAATGTATTTATGTTTTAGGCCATTGGGGCAAACTCATAAGCAAAATCTTTTCTCTACATCCCAATCACAAGTAGATTTTGGTTAATAAATAACTTAAAAGTATTGTTGCCAAAAAAAAAAAAAGCTTAAAAGTATAAGTTAATTTTATATGTAGTTGGAATGGAGAATGATTGTAATAATGTTAAAAATATTAGTCGTTTAAGTAAATTATCCAAAATCATATATAACTTTAATTATAATTAATTAATAGCTAAAAAAATGAATCTTTATATATATATATATATATATTAATTCTATTTGAGGGGCAAACTTGAACCTCAATTTATTTATATAATAGTAAAATTACATAAGGTACTTAAGGCTTTTGGGAACTTTGGGGAGCAGCCGCCCCACCCCGCACCCCCTAGTTTCGTCTATGGAAGAACACTACCAATGAAGGATTGTGAATGAGATGAGATAGGACATGAAAAAGATGATGGGTTATAATGGAGGAAACCTCCTAACACATACATCGTAAATTACATTGTTTTTAAGCAAAACAACATTCAACCAGTGGCGAGTCAGGATGAAAAGTCAGGTCAAAATACCACTATACTTTTTTATTTTTCAAAAACTTAAAATCCAATGGGATCAATATTATGCTTTAAGGATTTAGTGGGGTCGATGTGTGAAATTCAATTTTTAGTAGGATTAATTTTCATATAATTTTATTTACATGAATCATTTTGTAATTTTTGCACATGTAAAATATAGGAATCTAAAATTTTAGTGGGTCATTTGGCATTGCAATCTTATATGTGGCTACTGCATTCAACCCTAATTTCTCTATTCGAATTGATTGGTTGATTCCTAGATCCTCTAATTAATTCTTCTAGATGGATTCATCTCTTAGTTCTGACCTCATTCGTTTTTAGTTGTTTGATTTCCCAATTGATTTTCAAAATAACATAAGCTCAAGTTGATATAGGTGCGCCTTTAATGTGTATTGTCCATAATTCCGTAACAAAGTAAATATCACTAAAAATTTATTATAAATAGAGTTTAACATATTATAGAAGCATGGTTAAAAAATTGGCATGTGTCTCTTTTGGATATAGTAGTATTCTTAATATTTAAACGTAATTGATTAAGAAATGGGATATGTGTAAATTTTTTAACTCACTTTGTGAAATTTTTTAAGATAAAAACTCCATGTATCAAATAATTGTCCTTATAATAGTAAATTAATAAATTATGGACTAATACGAGAGTGTCAGAAACATGGCGGACAATCATGAAATTTGGCAAGTGTAATTTGAAAAAGGAAAAAGATTCGTCTCGGTTTGAAAGAAATAAAAAGAACCGAGGGGACTAATTGATAAATTCAGTAATTTTACGGCCTAAAACCCTAGCCACCTTCCGCTTGTATAAAAACCAAAGTTTTAAGCTTTGTTCATCTTCTCTGTCATTTGGAAGGCCAGTATTCGCTTTATCGACGCCCTCTAATCCTCTCAGCTTCAGCCAACTTCGAACCATGGTAAGCAAAGCCATTAGATTCTCTAACAGAATATTTTCACATAATTTTTTCAATTTCCTGTTATGAATTTTCCCCCTTTTTTGGGCTGGCGTTCGTATTATATTCGAAAGTCTAGTATTTGAAGAGGCTTTAGAAGCTAATTTTTGATGCATTGGACTTACGGGTAAAAATCTGTTTGTTTGCCGAGAAAACGTGGGAAAGGATGTGAGAAAGATGACGTTTTTGTGTCTGTTTTAGTTTAGTACGATTAGTTTGATATCCGAGAATAAATAATGAATGTAAAAGTGAGGATGCTGGTCGAGATTTGACTTTATATGGTGGCTCTCTTTCTTTTAATTGAAGAGATTCTTGGTTTAATCGCAATTTTCTGAAGGAAGTGAAATGTCATTGCTTTGATGGTTAGAAAGTTCGAATGAAATGTAAATACGCTGATGCTTGCACTTTGCCCATCTCTTTATTACATATCCTTCTTTAGTTCTGCTAGTTTGACTGTGATCTGCTTCCGAATTTCAATTGTCAATGCTCTTTTTTGTGCTTATCAACATCAAGCAATCTTATATGCAGATCATGGTTTTAGTTAGCTATGTCTGCTGTGGTTAACAACGGCATTTTAATTTTGTTTGTGTCTTGGCATGGACTTTGCCATTAACTCTTCTTTGGTGATTGTATTAGTCGAGGAGAAAAGTTAGAGAGCCCAAGGAAGAGAATACGAACTTGGGCCCTGCTGTACGAGAAGGGGAGCATGTTTTTGGTGTTGCCCACATCTTTGCATCATTCAATGACACTTTCATTGTAAGTTATATATCTTTTGTGCTCTGAATTCCTTGTAATTATGTGTTACTTGCTGTGCACTATATTATTTTTGTCTTGCATTTTGATTAGTTTCTTTTCCTTTGATATTTTAACAATTGCAGCACGTTACTGATTTATCTGGAAGAGAAACTATGGTTCGGATTACAGGTGAGCATATCTCTAGAATTGTGATTCCAAGTGTATAATTTGGTTGGCAGTTGCCATTTTTTTTTTCTTTTTACTTTTAATTTGGAATGGCGAGGGTTAAGTACTTAAGTTGAAATGCCTATAAATAGAAAACTTGCAAACAAAAACTGTGTAAACAAGGTGCTCCTGAGGCTCTATTGGTAAATGGTCAATGGAATGTAATTATTGGGGCAGAGGATTACTAATTCATTATCTTCTTATGCCAGCTGTCCAAGTTGTATTGTATTTTCCCCCCAGTTATGATTTATGCAGTTGTACTTGTTTCTGTGATTAACAGTGTTGATTTTCTATATTCTTGAAGCTTTATCTTAAGATTAAATATTAAATTCTTGATAAAACTCAGGTGGTATGAAGGTGAAAGCTGACAGGGATGAATCTTCACCTTATGCGGCTATGCTTGCAGCTCAAGATGTTTCCCAGAGATGCAAGGTCAATTATATAGTCCCCTTTTATTTGATAAGAAAGACCTAAAATTGTCACTTTATAACCTCTGATTTACATTTGTGCTGAAAAATTGCTATTTTGATACTGAACAGGAACTTGGAATAACTGCACTTCACATCAAGTTACGTGCTACAGGAGGGAACAAAACCAAGACCCCTGGTCCAGGTGCTCAGTCTGCTCTTAGGGCTCTTGCTCGCTCCGGAATGAAAATTGGTCGTATTGGTAAGCATGGCTTAACTAGAATATGGAAGTAATGAAAAATGCTGAGAAATAATCTTCTTTTGCTTATTATTGTCCAATTCTTATGTTGGCTCTTCTAATTTTACAGAGGATGTGACTCCTATTCCCACCGATAGCACCCGTAGAAAGGGTGGTAGGAGAGGAAGAAGGCTATAAACTAGCACCATCAGTCCTAGCAAGCTACCCTTCAGTTTTGGTGGTAGAGGTTTTCGTCACTTGGTAATGGTTGTTTGTTGTGAGTCACTTTTTGTAGTTTTAAGTTGTAACAGACTTGGTAGATCTGGGATTTATATTTAAGTAATACAAATGAATGACTCTGAATTTATCCTGGTGCCCTTTTTATGTTCCTTTGTACTTTGAATCTCCTGTTATAAGTAGAGATGTTTGAAGAAAGGAATATTATAATATCTTGGTTAAAAATTGTGGATGGCATTGTTATTATACAATGAATTCGATTTGAGTTGCAACTTGCAATCCCCTATAATGGTAGTTGTTACTGAAGAAATTGTTCCAGCGACTTTTTTTTTTTTTTAAAACAGTAAATGGAGAGTGAAACGCTGAAACTAGGAAAAAGTAATTTGAGCACCTGAATCATCTTCGTTGAAGGAAACTGGATCTATTGTCTTGATTTATTCAATTTCATCAAGTTGGAAAATAAATAGAAATGGAAGAAGATGTAACTTTAATCCTTCCTAACCTACACTTGCAGCTGCTAGTAGGGAAATATTTTGTGGTCATAAAAGTTTATAAGTTATGGCATTCTCTTTGTTTTTAGTTGCAGCAATGGGATCTCCCTATATATTCTTGTTTGAGTTAATTCACTCTGTTTGTGATCTTTCTTTTGTTCAAGCACAATGAAGGGAGAGAAACCATCAACTAATGGATCACATAATTGAATTTTATTTTAGCTACCATATATAACAAACCGTTGATACATATATCCCCTCTGGCTCTGATCAAACAAGGGATGGCTTTTAAACACGTTGTTATTGTGAAACTTTAACCAAAAAATTAAGAAATATAGCAACTATCTTCACTTGGATGCAAGACCAGACTTGAGAGCTCGAATAGTAGCAACATCAGTTTTGAAGGATTTAGCCAAGATGTCATCATCAATATCGGTGGCGAATAGAGTCTTGGGAAGTGAGACAGTGCCAGCATTTGCAGTTCCAAACGCAGAAACCGCAAGAGCTAGGTTGTTAGGATCAGCATTATACTGGAAATGAACAAGTCCCTTGGGGAACACAAACATGTCACCGGTTTGTAGAGTTTGAGTGAAAAGCTTGTTGGTAGTGTCAACAAAACCAACTTGCAGGGTACCGGCAATGAGGTAAAGGAGCTCAGCGGAACGAGGGTGAGTGTGAGGAGGATTGGCTGAACCAACAGCTGGGAATTGGAGAACAGCATATGAAACACTTTGCCCATTTAGAGCAGGGAATTCTACCATGCTTGCTTTTGTGACTGTAAAATTTGTGGGACTACCATCTAGGTTTCCCAACCCTGAGAATGTTAAGAAGTTTCCATCAACATTTTTCATGTCTGGTGGGACTAGAAAATCAGAAGTGATGTCTGGGTCCACGGCTAATGTGATTTGGATTATAGCGAATGAAGATAACAGAAGAGAAAAGAACTTCAGAGTGGAAATTCTGGAGGCCATGGATGGAACTTTAATGTATAGATATGTGAAGTCTGTGCCTGTTGCTTACAACACTGGATATGCTGGATGAGGTGCTTGAAACTTTGAAGGGCTGTCCGATTTATATTATCGCGATTGCTTTACACTTGACCCTTCTGCAGGCCATATTGATGTGACCTATAGGTGAAAATCACCAAGTATTTTGTATTTGGGGTTGTTTGTTATTATCATTTGGCCGGTCAACGGCTTTCCTTATAAGTAAAAATGAATTGAAGACCTTGTTAACAGGTTAGTTCCCTTGTTTTGCTTATTTTGGTTATGCCATGGTATATCTTAGCATTGGTGGCATTGCTAACTAACTAGCAATTTATTGAGCAGTCTACAATAAAATGCCAAAGTGAAGTCGTTTTCTCATCTTAGCTACCTTAGTTTGTTGATACTAGACTTTACGCACCTAAATATCAACTTGTAACCAAAGCAGTCCTAAGGAGAAAAAGAAAGTATGCTCAGATTTCTACACAAGGTTGTTTTTTCTTCAGTAAACTAACAAGAAATAGCAAAGCAACAATTAATGGCATTAATCCTGCAGAGTTCGCCTAGGTTTTGAATTACCATCTTTGTATATTCTTGGATTGTCATTGCTTTCAAACTCATATACGAGAATAAGGAAATTATTGGCCTGAGAAACCAATTTAGGATTTCAAGAGAGATTATCATATTGTGTTAACATCAGTAGGTTCAAATATGTTTGCTATGGTCTTTTAATCAACCAGACAGTTTCAAATTTGCAGTTTATTTTCCCATATCATCAACCTTATAGTGTCTGTTTCCTTATAGACAAGAGTTCTTGAGACGAAATGAGCTTAGAAAATTCTGGTTAGGGCTAACAAGTAATGTTTGCTTCAAGATCTGCCCAACTTGGTTAAACCCCAGCAGTTCAAATCTGCTCAGCTACTTAATTGTTTTGCTTTTATATCACTTGAACTGGCATTTGTCGAGTTTGCAGCTAACAATTCTATGTCTTTTTTTGCTAATTTTTTCCATTTACAGAGAGATATACAGCTAAGGATTCTGTGTCTTTCTGCTCAGCTAAGGATTCTGTGGCATTTTCTAGCTAATTTTTTCATTTACAGAGTTTGCAGCTATGACTTCTCTGAGTTTCCAGAGATAGTATAAACTCCACCAAAATCTTATCATGGCTTCTGATAGTTATTTGAATGATCAAAATCTTGTGATACTATAAATCTTATTAATTCAATATATAAAGACATCTAATTTAAATCAAATTGGAAATGCATAACCCTCTAATTAAGAGGATGTTATTTCAAAATCAATACAAATCAAAATAAACAAGGGTTACACTAAGATGAAGGAATAACTTAACATCAAAGAACAAGTTAAGAGGGGTATTATAGAAGGTATTATTCCTTTATTAGGGCTCACTATGATGCAAGACCAGCCTTGAGAGCTTGAATGGTAGCAACATCAGTTTTGAAGGATTTAGCCAAGATAGTGTCATCAATATCAGTGGCGAAAAGGGTTTTAGGAAGTGAGACAGTGCCAGCATTTGCACTCCCAAAAGCAGAAATTGCCAATGCTGGGTTGTTTGCATCAGCATTGTACTGAAAGTGCACAAGTCCCTTAGGAAAAATGAACATATCACCAGCTTGTAGTGACTGAGTGAAAAGCTTGTTAGTTGTGTCTACGAAACCAACTTGCAGGCTTCCAGCTACGAGAAATAGGAGCTCAGCGGAACGAGGATGAGTGTGGGGAGGGTTGGTTGAACCAGAAGGGAATTGAAGAACAGCATAAGAAACACTTTGCCCGTTTAGAGCAGGGAATTCTGCCATGCTTGCTTTTGTGACTGTAAAATTTGTGGGGAAGTCTGCATCAACAAGGGATCTCATTCCAGTATATGTAAAGAAGTTTCCATCAAGATTGTTTACGCCTTGTGGGACTAAAAAATCGGAGATGATGTCTGGATCTCCAGCCAAGGCCTTTTGGGAATTAGTAAATGAAGATAACAGAACCAAAAGGAACTTCAGGGTGGAAATTCTTGAGGCCATGGTGGAAAAACTGATGTATATAACTTTGTATAGAGCTAGATGTTCTGGTGGGGTTATTGACTTTGAATGGCTCTATTTATAGAGTTGTATTTACATGATTTTCTTTACTCTTAACATTGTTGCAGGCCAAGTTGTTGGATCCTAAAGGTGAAAATAACAAAGGGCATTGTGTTTATGGTTTGTTTGTATCTTCATTTAGATGGTCCAATTACCTTGAAACCTGAAAGTATTTTAAAGCAATCACGCATATTCCTTAACTGGCAAGAGAATTAACACAGGATGACTAAAGACCTTGTAAACAACAAACTTACAAACATAACTTGCCTTTTTTTCCTTTTATATCTTCTAGCCGCCTTGTCATGTCACATGTGTAATTTCTTGTTCTTGATCCTGCAATATGTGTAGCCGGAGAAGAATCAGAAAGACTGTAGGTTTTTTTTATTCAGGAAACACATCTAATTAATCTATCTGATAAAGCAACAGTTAATGTACTTACTTCTGCTTCTGCTCTGACCTCTGAGCTCAGTCTTGGCACTATCCATTTTACCAAATATTCTTGGACATATAGTTTATAGAACATGAGCAGATTTTAAAATGCTGGTAGATTCTTAATCTTAAGATCTCAATCTGGATTGCAGGAACTGTCTGCCGTTGCGAAGTTTGCAGCTATAATAAATGCTCAGTCTCCTTTTTGCTGTTTTCCTATTTACCACACCCTGGATAAGGTCTAAGCCTCACCAGGCAAATTCTCAGAGTTCATCTTGATTTCATATGGTCATCACACATATGACATATTCCAACCTTATTAGAATGAAATTTATCTTCTACTTATATCTGATAAATCTTATAACTTTTTTCCCCTTTTAAGTTTCCTTTTATATTAGGCCTGGGCAAAAATGTTGAGTTATTTATTGTACTTATTGTCTTTAGCCACAATATTAAGGAAATTATTAGAAAGAAGTCAAGAACACATATTGGATGATCAAGGTTCAAGTTCTAGTCATGATCAAATCTTGTTAAGATTCTATCCTATATCAGAAAGGGCCCTTTTGTTTTATTCTTTTTATTTATTTATGAAGTGACTTTTTTTTGACAGAATATGATGTGACATTTTAATTGCCATTTTATGACCTTTAGTGAAGATTAAAAAAAAAAAAGGCCATATTCATCAATTAATGTTTTAGAAATTTGAAGAAATCACCTTGCAGGCTTGAACATTGTTATTATCAGATAAACTTTATTAGTACAACAAATGTAGATCATGATAAGCCTCAACAATAGGGAGAATAGTTCAATTTCAATGCAAAAGTCTAAACAACAAAAATTTATGGAAATGCATAAGCCTCAACAAGAGGTGCAAAAGTCTAAACAATAGAAGTAGCTGCTGATATAGTTATTTATTTCTCTTTTTAATCAAGGCTTACTTAGATGCAAGACCAGCCTTGAGAGCTTGAATGGTAGCAACATCAGTTTTGAAGGAAATTGCCAAGACATTGTCATCAATGTCAGTGGCAAAAAGGGTTTTAGGAAGTGAAACAGTTCCTGCATTTGCACTCCCAAAGGAAGAAATAGCTATAGCTGCATTTTTGGGATCAGCATTGTACTGATAGTGCACAAGTCCCTTAGGAAAAATAAACATGTCACCAGCTTGTAGACTTTGAGTGAAAAGCTTATTGGTTGTGTCAACAAAACCAACTTCAAGGGTTCCAGCTATAAGGAAAAGGAGCTCGGCCGAACGAGGATGAGTGTGAGGAGGGTTGACAGTGCCTGTAGGGTACTCCAGAACAGCATAAGACACACTCTGACCATTTAGAGCAGGGAATTCTGCCATGGTAGCTTTTAGGATTGTGAAATTTGTGGGGAAGTCTTGGTTAATGAGGACTCTCATCCCTGTGTATGTGAAGAAGTTTCCATCCACCATGTTTTGGTTTGGAGGGACTATGAAATCAGTGAGAATGTCTGGATCTCCAGCCAAGGCCATTTGGACAATGGCAAATGAAGATAACAGAAGAAAAGAGAATCTAAAGGTGGAATTTCTTGAGGCCATGTTAGAAAAACTTGAAAATATGCTTGATATTTTAAGGGTGATGCTATTTATAAGCTTTGATAAGGCCATGGATTTTGTAATTTTATGACAATTTGGTGATTGCTACAGGTGGATTATTACCAAGTTTCCTTTTGTTTCTTGTTTGAGATTGTCTGAGTTTTGGAAGTTAGGTGGCCTGAGACGATTTTATCAACTTTAGGAACATTCCTTTATATCCTGATATTTCTTTAATGAAAAAAATTGAAATGGAGACATTACCAATGGCTTAGTTGTCACATTTTGATTATTTTCTTTGATGAATGTAGAATGTGTCGGAGACCCAAAGTTACATAACTTGTACCCAAAATAGAAAAAATGGAACTCAAAATGACTGAGAGAAGTCATTAGAATTTCAATCATCATGCAAAACAAATGGCTATTTGACAAAAGTTACAACCATTTCTTTCCAAAACAGAACAAGAACCCAAGAAAAAGATAAGACAGGAACAATCATCCCAAAAAAATTAAAAAATCCCAAAAAGAAAAGAATAAGAGATATAGTATCAATCAAAAAAGGAAGTTGTTGGTGGAAGCACTATTAATAACACTGCATGATTTCCTAATCTCCTTTGGTGAGTCTGTAATGATAGCTCCCATCTTAACCATGGCCTGTCCGAACTTAAAATTAAAGTCATTGCTGTTGGCAATGCTTGCCACTATGTCTTTAGTCAAGGGATCCAAGGCCGTAGCTTGATCAAGTTGAAGAATTCCTCTACGAAGTATTATTTGCTTGTAGAAGGAGGTGTCGACCTTAAAAGCACTCGAAGGATCCTGGTCAAGATTAACAGCTGCGTTGTTAGATGGATCTTGTGGACAGATTTCAATGAGTTTGTCACGTAAAGCTTGATCCATTGTCGGGTCTGGCTTCGTTGTGTTTTCGAAGTTGTAAAGGCGGTCTCTCAAGAGCGAACAATGTGTTACCCCAATTGTATGACCACCTATATGCCAATCAGGTTTCAACATAGAAATTAGCACATTTTCTTTTCATTTTTGTGTATGTTCAAGTAAAAGAAAGTAGGCTTATTGGCCTTTTTGCCCCCTAAACTATGAGGCTAGGAACACTTTGCTCCCTAAACTATAATAATAAAGACAATTTGCCGTGAACTTTCAAAAATTCAGGACAATTTGCCCCCTACATCAGGGGATGGAAATTTCAAGGGACAAACTGTCATGAATTTGAAAATTCAAGAGGTAAATTGTCGCGATTTGAAGTTCAGGGGCAAAATGTCTAGTTCGGGGGCAAAACAAAAAAGGCTAATAAGACAAATTAGTAACATGAAATTAACATACCAAGAAGATAAACCATATCGGTAACGTTAAGTCCTTGTTTCTCAAATGCATCAATAGATTGAGAAACTGAAAATTTTGGAGAAGGGAGGTCTACTTTTGAAGCCAAAGATTCCAATCCATCTTTTCTTCCTGTCTCAACATTGTATCGCCCTCCTCCACTCTGCACCAATTAGGAAACAGATTAATGTTTGGAAGCATGCATCAAATTAACCATCAAGTTTTCGACAAAACTTACCAATGTTACAGCATCTCTAGCAGCCATGGCTATGATATCAGCACAAGAAACGACTCCTTCACAGGCACGTTCCAGTATACTCTTTGCTTCATCAATAACCTCGTAACCCCTCACACTCAAATTTGGAGTTGCAGTTTTCTCACTCGAGCTACCGTCTAGGAGAATTGATGCATCACATCCCTTTTTAACATTACAAAATTTCAACATTTTAGAACTGATCATCATATTACTAATAGAAACAGAGAAAATGGTAACAGTGCATTAATGTGCTTAGTGCTTACATTGACGAAGCAATCATGGAAATGCATACGAACGAGAGCAGCTGCGATGGTAGGATCCTGCCTGAATCTTCGTTGGACGACACGGAAAACAGTGTCCTCCACATCTGTAAGCATACATTTGTTCTTGTAAAAACCAAACTCAAGAGCCCCTGTCAAGTTGACAAGGATGAGACCAATGGCTATAGCAAATGCTGCTGCTACCATCTTCATTTTTTCTTTGGGAAATGAATTACTACCAAAATATAGATGGAAAGCTGAGATGAAATATACCCCATCGATCCTTCTTTCATATGTTTTTATAGGGAAATTATAATTAGTTGAATATTGGTGAGCACGATATATGGCCATGGCTATCATCTTCATAGTTGCTCATATCAACAACAGTTGTTTCGGCAAATTATAAACGTGAAGCCATGTCCGATGTGGGCAAAAGACTAACAAATGCAAAATTAATGTTTGAACGTGTGGAAATCTCTTGGGAAAGTCAAGGCTAGGACCATAGTTTTTCGATATTTTCAACGCCGGCTATATTTATATTTATATTATATATTTATTGAAGGGTGCATATTCTAATCCAGCGTGCAAGATATATAGGTGACTTAGAGCCTAAAAGAAAATGCATCATATTAATATGAATCATTACTATTATATTTTGGAAAGGAACCTTTTTTTTAATAAATTATTATTGGATTTCAATGTTTGTTATACTTTGATTGAATATATATCGTACTAATTAATTTAACATATTGTAGCAGTACTGCTCTGAAAAAAACCTGAATTTGGAAGTTATGGGGTAAAATGTCTAGATTTTTTTTTTTTATGAAATGTCTAAATTTGAAGTTCATGACAAAACTTTCTTGACGCAATAGTTCAGGAGGCAAAAAGTCTAATAAGACTAAAATTAAATATATTACAATTATTCGGATTAGAAGTTAGAACAAAAGTCATCTCTTATTTATTTGGCGATTTTTTATTTTGAGGAATTTTTAGTTAACGAGTTAAATCAAAAGAAAAAAAAAAATTATCATGGGCTTGTGTATCTGGTAAGTTATAATTTGGGCCCTTTCTCTTTGACATACTTGCAAGAAACATACGCCAGCCAGCACGTAGATTTTTGGAGTCTCACATAAGGCCTAGATAAAATTTGCTACTTTTGCGAATACAAGAATTCAATAATCGTTTGCCAAATAAAGGCCCTGCATGCAAATAAATAAATGAATCAAACAAAGCAAGTCTGGAGATCCAGATTGAAATTAATACAACCTACCACATTTACTGCTTTTGTTTTGGACCATCTCCTACGGTTTTTTTTTACCGTAAAACAGTTGAATAATTCGAAATCTCCCTACTCGTGTATATGTAAGCTCAGTGACTAGTTTATTCAAATGAAACAGAATTTGCAATCCTAGTAATTGGTAGGTGTGTTACTGATGAAACCAGGCGTCAAAATGGGTTTCAAGAATTTAGGGCTAATGTTTCTGCTTCTGTGTCTTCAGCTTCATCCTCTCCTTGCACTTGCACTTCCACCGGCATCTACTGCAGGTACTCTGTTAATGCTTTAGCTTTATATTTAGTAGCGTTAACTTACAAAAGTTTTTGTATTGCAAACTAAAAAGGGGTAAAGATTTAAAGAAGCAAAAAGTTTTGAGGAAGTTTAATGTGCATGTCTCGGTATATATGTACAGTTCATTTTGCTATTTCATCATGAATTATATGTACTCGAGGATTAATTCATCATAATTTTCATGGATCAACGAATGAAATAACTATATGTTAGCGATTTTATTGTAGATTTCAATCAAGGTGAAACTGTTCCATACAAAAGTGTTTCGGAAAGATTGCCAATGTCAGTCAAACCAGCTAGTGACAGTAAGCAAAACATGGCAGTCGTAAGTACGCGCTTCCTGCTGGAGGAGGAGGAGATGGTCGTAGGCTTGCCGCCGGAGGTGGCCGTGGTGGAGGTGGAGTTGTGGGTGGTGGCAGAGGTGGTCGTAGTGGAGGGGGAGGAAGTGGCAGTAGTTCACGCGGAGGCAGATTTCCGGGTGTTAGAGGCGGAGGGGCCGTGAACAATCAACCCCGTAGCGGTTCTAACGGTGCCATGCACCTTCAATTAGGTTTCCTTATGTTACCTAGTTTTGGCCTTCTTGCCTTCTTTCTTTCTCCTATGTTAATCTTACATACATGGGTTTGTTGCATAGAACTTAATTAAATGTTCTAGCTAGGGGTTTAGGGTAATATTCTTAGTCTGAAACTTAGGACTAATTATTAATATATAGTTATAAATAATTTGTTTATTACTACCTTAATTCCGGTTACTTTCCTATATTCAATATTATCTTCTTGAATACAATTGTTTTTAAGCAAATCTTCTTGAATACTATTTAACCATTCTTGGTTAGCCAGCTGCTTGTTTGCAGAGCTTCCTGCACGTCTCGTTTGCATCGTCATCAACTACTATATTGTATTTGTATACTCTAAATCGTTTGTACAATCGCATCCTCCCTAATTAATTAATGTTCCATTAATAACAAGATTATATATATATATATATACACTATATATTATTTTTGTCCCCTATGTAAATTACTAACAAGCCCTTTCAACGTTTAACCTGGTGCCACCTTATCGCTCCATTTTAGTAATTTCTCACATCTAACATATTAATTTGAAGCCCCCCCTTAATCATCCATTATACTATATATATCTAATTAATAGCTAATTAATATCTAATTAATAGTTAATTAATAATGAATAAATTCAATATGATTAAAAAGGAATAATAGCTAATTAATACCTAATTATTCCCTTTCATCCTAATTTTTTGATTACACAAGAAGATTAGAAAAGAAAATTGATTAAAAGGGAATTATGCTTCTCAATATTCAAGCCTACTGATGACATTAGCCTACATACCTATTATTCCCCTTCATCCTCATTTTTTCGATTAGACAAGAAGATTATAAAAAAGATGATTAAAAGGAAAAATGATACACTCGTTTTTCCTACTCAACTTTCATTCATTTTAAGTGTTGAATGATATTTTATATTTAATAAATAATTAACAATCATATTACATATACAATTTGATAAGAACCATCATTCTTATCTTTGGACTTTTATATAACCATCATATAGAAAAGACCAACAAAACCATATTTGATTCAAGGATTGAATGATATTTTATTTTAAGTAAATAATTAACAATCATTACATTACATATACAATTTGATGGCTAATTAAAGCTATAAATTTATAATTAACCTATCAAAGACTTAAAACCCAAGAGCTCATTGGATACTCAGAGTCATAAGATCATTAGAGGTAGCCGTAGCATGCCATACCATATTTGATAAGAACCATCATTCTTATCATTGGACTTTTATATAACCATCATTCTAATTGTTTTACTGATTTCCAAATGCCAAAAGAGCAAGAGCTAAAAACAGGACATGATTGTCGAATGAAGTAAGACTAGATAAGAAAGAAACTATATTTATGTATTAAATATAGAAAAGACCAACAAAATCACATTTGATTCAAGGATGAATTGCATGGAGAGAAAAAAAATAAAATAAAAAGACGCCCGACGCGCCAGCACGGACTACCCATCTCCTATATATTAATATTACCCATTTCGGAAGATCACGTTTGACAATAATTATCTACTTCTTCCATATATAGTTAACCGTTCAAATCAGTCATTTATTGTTACAACTCATCAACAACATTAACTTATCACATTTTGATAAGTTTGATCCTCATTTGAACACTTCAACTAATGACCTAATGATTTCTAAATTGAGGAAGCCGGTGACAAACCGGCCTAGCTATATTTGACTATTTCTATACGAAGACGTCTAATTAAGTTGTACCCAGAAAAAGTTTAAAATCTTAATTAAGCAAAGAGAAGTTTAATTAGAGTTCTAAAAGTTACAACTTAATTAATTACAGTAAAACTTGTTACTTTTCACTTTGCACCCACTTTTTAGATACTGATCTTTAATTTGTTAGACAGATTTTTAAGAAAACCCCAATGTTATATAAATAAATTGATTTGCTGAAACATCTTGAATTCGCAATCCCTCCTTCGTCTTCATTTAATTGATTAGCTGGTTTTTGATTGAAAATTGAAACAAATTGCATTGATTTAAAATGGAATTCAAGAGTTTTGGAGTCTTCATTCTACTATTGTCTGTTCAGCTTCAGCCTCTTCTCGCATGTCGACAAAATTTCTTACCAAATTTGGGTAAATTTCTCTTAATAATTCACATTTACATATATATGCTCATATATAGACAGTATATTTAATATTTGTTGCACACATTATTCGTATTTTCTGATGGGAAAGAACATTAATAATTAATGGGTTTAATGGGCAAAAAGACCCCTGAACTTACACTGAACCGTCAAATAAGGCCCTGAATTATTATTTCGGCCAAATAAGCCCCTGAACTCTTAAAAAAAACCAAATAAGCCCTGTTGCCAAGGCTAAATGCTCAAATAAGGACTAAACGTTTTAAAATTTTCTCAAATAAGGATCAAAATACACAATTCCAACAAATTAAAGCACATACTTAGCAAATTTTTACAAATTAGGGAATCCTTAAATGAAAACAAATGCTTCTCATACATATACGTTAAATTTGATAAAAAAATGATATTATCATGTTAATTAAAAATCAAACCCTATTAATCAAAATAAATTCATTAAACGTAATATGATATAAAATTATCGTGTGATTTTCAATTTATATATCCCTCACACATTAGTATTAACTTATATTGTATCCAATTTGTAAAAGAATATTAAGTATGTTTTCTAATTTGTTGGCAACAGGGCTTATTTGACTTTTTTTTAAGAGTTCAAGGGCTTATTTGGCTGAAATAATAGTTCAGGGGCTTATTTAACGGTTCGGTGTAAGTTCAGGGGCTTTTTTGCCCATTAAGCCATAATTAATGGTGATTTTATATTAATTGCAGACTTCAATCAAGAAGAAAATACTATCACTGTTCCTAAAAGATCATTGATGCCAGATGATGATCATATATCACAACCGTAAACAGGCTACGTGCTGGTGGCATGCGCAGTGGTGGAGGAAGAGGTATTGGTAGAGGTGGCAGTGGCAGTGGTGGAGGAAGAGGAAGAGGTAGAGGTGGCAGTAGTGGTGGAGGAAGAGGTCTTGGTAGAGGTGGCAGCGCTGCGGCCGGAGGTTTTGCCGTAGGTGCTCTGACAGGCGCCGCTGGAGGTGCATTGGCCGCTAGATATAAATCATGGTGCCGCCGGCCTCAATTACGTGTCCTTATATCACCTAATTTTGGCCTTCTTGACTTCCTACTTTCTCCTACGTCATTAATATAATAATTATATAACTTGGTGGATATATAAATATGCTCTATGTGTGTAAAAGTTATAGTATATGTGTTTAATGTTTTAATGCCATCTCTATAATAGTGTACTTCGATCAAACTTTAATTAATACAAATATATTGTTCTTTTTCTCGTTAATTTCTTTTGAACTAATTATTTTGAAGAATCATGCAGTAATTAAAGTATGGATAGTCAAATATTTAAGGTTGTTTATTTGTTGGGTTAATTTGAAAAAGAAATTTAAAGAAAATCTTATACAAGCCCCCTGATTCAATTCTGAAGAATAAATAGAGGACAGTTGGGGCCAAACATTCACTAACGGATATGGGTGGGGAATATAGAATATTAATGTTACCAACTTTTTAAAAAGGGAAAGGATAAAGGAAAAAACTAATACTGCTTTTTATTGGAAATCAGTGGCTTAATATTTGATTCTAGGGGAAAACAATATACCTCGAAGAAATGACTTGATGAAATAGGGAAGCGACATATATAGCTATATATATATAGAGGTGCAGATTCTAATTTCATTACCGAAGTGGGGGAAGATAACTAATCACGTACGGGCTCAAATTAAAATGAGTTCCACAAAGCTTAGAGTGCTGGGATTTGCTCTTTTAATCTTTTTGATTCAGCTTCGTCTTCTTCTCGCACTTCCTCTGCTTGAAGGTATATATTAATCTTAGTTTGATCATATTGCTTTCGTCTTCTTCAGTACCCTTCTCTTCTGCTGTTTGATTGATCAACTTATATTTTTGATTGAGCACTTTTCTGCTGGGAATTAATTACTGGGTTAGACTAGAGTTTTCAATATTCTTATTCAATCATCATAATATAAAGTTGATGGAGTAGATCATACAGACCTTTTAAACTAGTTTAATTTGATGCTTGCAAATTTAAATTTATTTATCAATTATCAAATCCTTTTTGGTCGACATATGATCTGATCAATTTTTAAAGCTTAATTTTGATGAGCTGATATGTGTTTTTTCTGTAGTGTTTTTTTTTTTCTTCATGAGAAGGGAGAATTGAGGTAATTAAACGTTTGAAATACATAATCATCATATAGATATTTGAGAAGATTATTTTCATCTTTTATAAGGAAAAATTATTTAGCTGAGAAAAAAGGAAAAATCTAGAAAGTGAGAAGACATTCTTTCCTTATTTGTATTGTCTAAGTATAGTATATATGGCATGACAGCATTCCATGTGCCTTCTTATCTTGAATGAATTGCAAAGTTTCCACTATGCATGTAAACAATTAATTAAGGGGTTTGCTATTTACCGTCCCCCTTTTGTTAAATACCGCCCTCTCTTTTTATAATTTTTGATACTTTTGCCCTTTTCTCCATTTTGTAATATTTCAAATCCTCTGAAATCTCCAAAAACATGCTAATTACTAACGTGAAACAAGGCGAGAACTCCAGAAATAGACGATAACGTGAGTTGATGTAAACAATATTTT